>JAODAL010010201.1:0-106505 GCA_025379985.1 Phyllomedusa bahiana | reverse complement strand
AGTCTATTAGTCTACTCACCGTCAGAACATGCAGCAGCTTCCCAGAATGAGAGTCCCACACTTTAAGTAGGTGGGCGCTGCTTGCGGTCACCACATAGCTATCTGTGACATCCCAGGCAATCATCAGAACCTTGGGCTTGGAATATGACATGGAAGCATTACGTGGCGGTCTAACAACAACAAAAAATAATATATTTCTAATAAATAAATTCTCTGGTCTACAAAACACAATAGAAGGCGACAAGGATGTTATATCACAGGGACTGGGTCTTACTCATGTAAATGGGGACTGTTTTAGCAATTCTTGGTGGGTCATTTTGAGTACAAAGTGCAGTTTACATCAATTAGATGTCCAGGTTTTGAAGGTTTTTCTACTGCCACAGAGAACGGGGAGTTGTACGGTTCTCCCCATTCATTCATATGGGATTTCCAAATATAGGCAAGCCAGAGTGCCCGGCCATTTTTGTACATCCCATAGAAATGAATGGGGAAAACCGTGCAAGCAAGGCCATCGCTCCACTCTCTGCAGACAATAGGCCTTATGTATGAAACCTGTCTAGAAGTAAGACTGTCTGTTGCCCATAGTAACCAAAGCTCAGCTTTCATTTCAGATAGTGCTCTGGAGAAATAAAAGCTGAGCTCCGATTGGTTGCTATGGGCAACAAAGACCATCTTACTGCTAGTCAGTCTTCATACATAAGGCCCATTGCCTTACCAAGATGAGACAATCCCTTTAAGCACAATCAGCCACATTAGTAAAAGCAAACAGCCCTGTACCTGTCATCTAGATTCGTATCCATGTCCAGTACAATACTTTGCCACTTCTGCTCCTCTAGGCGCCATATTCGCGCGATTCCATCTTTGCTTCCACTTATAAACCTGTCAAGAAATCACTGTTAAAAATAATTACTTCACTTCATAAAGAGAGAAATATAAAAAAAAAAAAAAAAAAAAAAAAAAATCCGGATTCTAACTTTTTCGGTGGAACAGCAATTAAGATGTCGGGAAGAATGTATTATTCAGGGTCTGTGTCACAGATTGCAGATGTGACGACTATAGGATTCTATAGACCTATAAGTGCTTCCATACGGGGGTGGAGGCTGCATGCGCCAAGGTTTAGGTGGTGTTCCAGGCACGCGGCCACCACCCGGACTGCACTATGGGTTCCATACTGCAACTAGGAGGAACAAATCTGTTCAGTCTGCAAACCACAGCAGCAGGTGCAAGGCTTGTGCTTCTTGTACAGCTGTATTCTTAGGGTATGTTCACACAGTGTAGTGCGGCACGTACTGTGCACGCCACAATACGCCGGGTGTTTTAGTGAAGTGCGGAGGCCTGGCCCCATTCCTTCTCAGTAATCACGGCATGTAAGCGCCGCAAAGAAATGACATGTCACTTCTCTCTCCTTACGTACAATACGTGCGTATTATACAATGGGGAAGACGGGCATAATTCATAGCTCTCTTTGAGAACTATAAATTACCGAAATTGCAGGGCCCACAGTTACGCTGTGTGAACATACCCTTTGGCTGCACTTTTTAAACATTTTTTCGATCAAGGAAGTGTTGCAGCAAAAACCATAACAAAATAAAATCATGCCATAAAAACATACTGTGTATGGAGCCCTGGAGCAGACGCATGTCATTGAACCTCTGCTAACCCTACTGTGTATGGGGCCCTGGAGCAGAGAAATGTCACTGCACCTCTACTAACCCTACTGTGTATGGGGCCCTGGAGCAGAGAAATGTAACTGCACCTCTACTAACCCTACTGTGTATGGGGCCCTGGAGCAGACGCATGTCACTGCACCTCTGCTAACCCTACTGTGTATGGGGCCCCAGAGCAGACAAATGTCACTGCACCTCTCTACTAACCCTACTGTGTATGGGGCCCTGAGCAGAGAAATGTAACTAGCACCTCTACTAACCCTACTGTTTATGGGGCCCTGGAGCAGACGCATGTCACAGCACCTCTGCAAACCCTACTGTGTATGGGGCCCCAGAGCAGACAAATGTCACTGCACCTCTACTAACCCTACTGTGTATGAGGCCCCGGAGCAGATGGATGTCACTGCAACCTCTGACTAAACCCTACTGTGTATGGGGCCCAGAGCAGATGGATGTCACTGCACCTCTGCTAACCACTCTGTGTATGGGGGCCCCGGAGCAGACGCATGTCATTGCACCTCTGCTAACCCTATTGTGTATGGGGCCCTGGAGCAGAGAAATGTCACTGCACCTCTACTAACCCTACTGTGTATGGGGCCCTGGAGCAGAGAAATGTCACTGCACCTCTGCTAACCCTACTGTGTATGGGGCCCCAGAGCAGACAAATGTCACTGCACCTCTACTAACCCTACTGTGTATGGGGCCCTGGAGCAGAGAAATGTCACTGCACCTCTACTAACCCTACTGTGTATGAGGCCCCGGAGCAGATGGATGTCACTGCACCTCTGCTAACCCTACTGTGTATGGGGCCCAGAGCAGAAAGATGTCACTGCACCTCTACTAATCCTACTGTGTATGGGGTCCCGAAGCAGACGGATGTCACTGCACCTCTGCCAACCCTACTGTGTATGGGGCCCCGGAGCAGACGGATGTCACTGTACCTCTGCTAACCATACTGTGTATGGGGCCCCGGAGCAGACGCATATCACTGCACCTCTGCTATCCCTACTGTGTATGGGCCCGGAGCAGACGGATGTCACTGCACCTCTGCTAACACTACTGTGTATGGGGCCCCAGAGCAGACGGATGTCACTGCACGCTCTGGCTAACCCATACTGTGTATGGGGGCCCCGGAGCAGATGGATGTCACTGCACCTCTGCTAACCACACTGTGTATGGGGGCCCCGGAGCAGACGCATGTCACTGCACCTCTGCTAACCACACTGTGAATGGGGCCCCGGAGCAGATGGATGTCATGCACCTCTGCTAACCCTACTGTGTATGGGGCCCGGAGCAGACTGATGTCACTGCACCTTTGCTAACCCTACTGTGTATGGGGCCCAGGAGTGCACGGATGTCACTGCAGCTCTGCTAACCTTACTGTGTATGGGGCCCGGAGCAGACAAATGTCCGTACCTCTGTAACCCTACTGTGTATGGGGCCCCGGAGCAGACAGATGTCACCGCACCTCTACTATGGGAACCCTGGAGGGTGGTGCTGGCTCTATGGACGCCCAGCGGCTGTGGGATGCAGTCAGCCGGGCTCCAGATTCCTGTGACAAAGCTGCACGCCGTTGGTCGTAATAACGGACATGTCAACACAAACAAGGGTTTTGGGTTTTTTTTGCAGCAAGTCTGTGGCTGAAAATCCGTTTTATACAGTGTTTCACAAAAGTGAGTCAACACTACACATTTTTGTAAAAATTGTATTATATATTTTCATGGGAAACAACAGTTAGACAGGATACGTGTAAAGTAGTCAGTGCACACTTGTAAAACATGAAATCGGTGCGCCCTCAAAATAAACACCCATCAATGTTAAACCCTGGGGCAACAAAAGAGTACACCTCTGAGTAAAATGGACAAAACGGGGCCAAAGTGTCAATATTTTGTGGGGCCTCCATTATTTTTCAGCCTGATAAACCCCTTTGGGTATGGGGTCAATGAGTTCACTTGCACTGCGGGAATCCTCTTCCCTCCCCCTGACGACATCAGGAGGGGAGGATTTAGAGATCTTGCTTCCTCCACCTTATATTTGAGGGCCCCACAGATGCTCAATGGGGGTTTAGGTCGGAGACAAGTTTGTCCAGTCCACATTTTTACCCTCATTTTTTTGCAAGGTAGGGGTGGCCTTAGGTTTTGGGTCTTTTTTCATTTGGATTGCCTGCGGCCCAAAAAGAGGGGTCATGCTTGCTTCATATGTCACTACATGTTGCTTTCTTGGTTCCTCAATGAACTGAGTCCCCCAGCCGGCAGCATCATCACCCCCCAAACCCATGACACTCCCCCCCAGTTTGATGAGGCAGGAGACACTTGCTTTGTACCCTCACCTGGTTGTCCCCAAATATTTGTCACCACTAACCCAAATAAGTTTATTTGGTTCATCAGAGCAAGGACATAGTTTCCAGTAATGCTTGTTTCAGCAAACTGTTTGGGGTTTTTTCTTGTGCATCATTTTAGAAACAGCTTCCCTTTTTTGGAGGAAGCCATGCAGACCAATTTGATCAGTGTGCGATATGGTCTGAAACTGACGGGCTGACCCCCCCCCCAACCCTGCGCAATCATATTCAATTTGAAAAAAGCTTGACGCTGACATGTCACTCAAAATCTTTGGGGGGGGACCAGGGCGAGGCCTGATTAACCCTGTTTTGTTAAACAAACCTCTGATGGTCTTGGCCACCGCGTGCAGCTCAGGTTTCAGGTTTTTGGCATCTTCTTGTAGCCTCGGCCATTTTATTAAGCAACAATTTTTTTTTTCAGATCCTAGACGTTCTTTGCCATGAGGAGCCATGTTCAACTTCCAGTGACCAGTACGAGAGAGGGTGAGAATGATAACACCAAATATAACACACCTAGTCCTTATTCACACCCGAGACCTAGTAACACATACGAGTCATATGACACTGTGGAGGGAAAAGTGGCAAATTGGGTACAATTTGTCTAGTTTCACTTAGGGGTGCACTCACTTTTGTTGCCAGTGGTTTAGACATTGATGACTGTGTTGAGTTATTTTGAGGGCAACCCAAATTTTTCACTGTTTTGGCTATGTTCACACTGCTTTTTTTGGACGGATTTCAGCCCGTAATTTTTGCCGTTACTGCGCGACTTTCGGGGTTTAAAAAGTTCCATCTTACTGTAATCCACGTTCTCAAGAACTATGGATTCCTCCTCTCCAACTCACAAAAAACGGCGACGGGGAGAAAGTGAATCACTTATCCCCGGGGGATACGCCTGTGGATAATTTAATGTCTATGGGGTCGGCGAGCTGCCCCCCCCCCCCACGTAAAACGTAATTGCGGGCGAAATCCCTCCCCCAAAAACCCTGTAACATAGCCTTATACAAACTGTGCACTGACTCTTTACATTTATCAAAGTATCATATTCTCAAGGGTTTTCCCCTGAAAGAATAATCGATTTTACAAAAATGAGGGGGTTATTTCTTTTATGAATATGTACATTGAAAAAGGTGATTTCTGCAACACTTCTAAATTTTGTGGCTCTATTACAGTATTCTGCAGGCAAACAGTTTTACCAACAAAACTGTGCAGGTATTTGCAATTTTAAAAAAAAAGTAGGTGCAAAGGGGTCTGTTGTGCGCACCCTTTCGGTACCATCTTTTTTAAGTACAAACAACAGAACTAAATACACACTTAAAAGAAATATAGTTTTGCATACCTTTCACTATGGTAGGAAAACGCAATGCTGTCAACAATGTCCTGCAATTAAACACAGTAATGTTACACAAAATTCAAAGCGTCAGATCACGAGTAGGTGGTCACTCACAATCAATGTCCCAATCATGCCCCATTGATCTAAAGTGCCTTGCGAAAGAATTCGGCCCCCTTGAACTTTTTTAAACCCTTTTTCCACATTTAGGCTTCAAACAAAGAATAAAATTCATTTTTTTTGTAAAAAAATCAAAACAAGTGGGGCACAATTTTGAAGTGGGCGAAATTTATTGGATATTTTAACTTTTGTAAAAAAAAACAAACAAAAAATGAAAAGTGGGACGTGCAAAATTATTCGGCCCTTTATTTTTGTGCACAAACTCACTCCAATGTTGTCCAAAAAAATATTTTATGATAAATATAATCCCCCTGGTGTAATCAAGTCCGTAAAATGCCCTGCGTGATAGACTCAGGGTTCTGTTTGGCGCGAGGCATCGAAGACCAAGGAACAAAACCCGGCAGGGCCGTGATAAAAGTTGTGGAGAAGTTAAAAACCCGGATTGGTACAAAAAGATTTCCCCCAAAATTTAAAAATTTTGTTTTTTAGCGTTCACTTATTCCTCAGATTTAGTTTTTAATCCCAGGGAGGCGGTCTCCCCCCCAGGAGGCGTGTCTCCCCCCCAAAAGAACTGTGACATCATTTTGTAGAAAGGGGATGCAAAGTTGTTTGGATATAACAGCCCCTTTTAGCCCCCTGCATGTTTTTATGTCGCGCTTCAGGCTCCACAAAGTCCAGCAAGCCCCTGTTATATCTCTTTTTTTTAAAACAAATTACACTGAAAGGGACAGCAGCTTTTATTCTGTTTAGTGGTGTTCCCCCCAAATTGTACTAAAACAACAGGCACTTTTTATAACAAAAGGACAAATTACTTTAATAGAGATCTTTGCTTGCTGTCAGGGGACATGTGAGTGAAAAACAATGGGGGATAAGCAATCCTTTGAGAGAAACCCTGTCCCCCCTGTAAAACCTTGGGTGGTGGTGCAGCGGTAGAGCATTGATTTTTTACAACAAAAGGGGTTTGGAGTTCTAGTCTCTGATTTTTTTCCCCCCCCCCCCCCTTAAAAATTCTACACATAGAGAGAGACCCCAAAATATTTATCCCATTCTCTATTAAGATATATATAACATACAACCCCCCTATATCATGTTATCCCCAGATATAGCATTGTATCCCCCATATTTGGAAAGCTTGGTATGATGAGGATAGGACACTATATAGGGGAGCTTTGTGTACAATTTATAAAAGAAAATAAAAAAAAAAAAAACAAAAAAAAAACCTACTGATGAGGCTTGAACTCCCAACCTCTCTCTTGCAGTGCTGATCAGTTAACATTACACTAACATTTCAGCTTGTACCTACTGTGTTGAATCCTTAGTTATACATAAGATGGACGTCATAAGGGGGGCGGGGGCTTGCATTAATTGAGGAAAAAAACACCTTTTTCAAAATAGCAGCTTTTAAGGACTGGACCCGTGAGGAGGTGAATCAAATCTTGGCAAAAGCCCTTTAAACAGGGAGTACTTGCCCCGATTCCTTCCCCCTTTTGAGCTGGGAGAGTACATAGAGGCAGATTTGGGTTCACTATCATTTTAACGTCAGAGGGGGGAGTAAACAGTGTTTTCAGGCAGCCAATCACAGTGCAGGGGGCGTGGCCGGGGTTTCCTTCTAGGGGCGTATCCCAAAAAAGGCTGAAAATGAAATGTCAGCCCCCCAATCACAGGCGGGGCTGTTAGGGGGGGCAGGGAAAAATCCAGGGGGCGTGCCGACCCAACCGCAGAAATAGAACACAGATTTTCAGAAAAGCTCATATCTGCCCCAAACCAAGTGACTGAGGTATTGCCAAACTAAAATTACAAAAGTGCTTATTTTTTTTCTGTCCCCATAACGGACATATTTTGTAAAAGATAAAACCTTTAAAAAAATCCCCGGGAGCAAACGGGCAAGCGATCATATTGAAATGGGAGTATCAGACCACTGCAAATCTCCAAACCCCCCGGCCCGTCCAAAAATTTCCCATTCAAAAAGGGGGAAACTGATCAGGATGCAGCCAAGAGCCCATGATCACTTGGATGAACTGCAGGATTTTCAGCGAGGTGGGAGAGTTGTCCCAAAGGGGAAACAAACATCATTTCACAAATCTGGCCTTTATGGAAGAGGGAAGAAGAAACCCTTTTCAAAAAATATCCATAAAAAGTCTGGTTTAAAGTTTACCACAAGCCCCCTGGGAGAACCAACCATGTGGAAGAAGGAGAAAGCCAAAAATGTGGAAAAGGGGCCGCCTGGGAAAAAAAAAACATGTGGAAATGGGGCCTCTGCTCAGGAAACCAAAAAAACAACTTTTTGGGCCCCAATGCAAAAAAGATTTTTGGGGTAAAAGCAACACAGCTCATCCTCCTGAACCCCCCATCCCCCCGCACACATGGGGGGGCAGCATCTGGTTTGGGGGGTTTTCTTCGCAGGGACAGGGGAAGGAGGTTACAATTGATGGAAGAGGATGGAGCCAAATTACAGGACCATTCTGGAAGAAAACCTGTTGGAGCTGCAAAAGACCTGAACTGGGCGGAGATTTATTTCCAACAAGACAATGACCAAACAAAGCAAAATTACAAAGGGAAAGGTTCACAAATAACCTTCCGGGTTTTAGAATGGCCAAGTCACAGTCCAAAACCGAATCCAATGGAGAATTGTGGAAAAGCGAAAACTGCTGTTCACAAACGCTCCCATCCAACCTCACTGAGCCCAGCTGTTCCAAACGCCCCACCCAAAACCTCACTGAGCCCCAGCTTTCAAAAAACGCCCCCATCCAACCTCAGAGCTCATTTTTTCAAAATTTTATTTCCCCACCCAACCTCCCCCGAGCTCCAGCTGTTCAAAAAACGCTCTCCACCCAACCTCCCCGGCCCAGGCTCAAAAATGCTCTCCACCCCAACCTCACGAGCCCCCAGCTGTTCACAACGCTCCCCACCAACCTCACTGAGCTCCACCCTTCACAAACCTCTCCACCCAACCCCCCAGACCCCAGCGCTCAAAAACGCCTCCACCCAACTCATGAGCTCCAGCTGTTCACAAACCTCTCCATCCAAACCTCCCCCGACCCCACTTTTCACAAACCCCACCCCACCTATGAGCTCCAGCTGTGCCCCAAAGGGAATTGGCAAAAAATTTAGTCTCTCGATGTGCAAATTGATAGAATACCAAAAAGCGACTTGCAGCTGTAACGCAAAAAAAAGGTGGCGCAAAAAGTATTAATTTAAAGCAGCCGAAATATTTAAAACCCCCCTTTTTTCTTTTTTGTCTTTTTAAAAAAGTTTTAAAATATCCAATAAATTTGTCCATTCCAATTTGTCCCCCCTTGTTGTTTATTCTTCAAAAAAAAAATTAAAATTTTATACTTTTTTTTTTGAAGCCTGAAATGTGGCAAAAAGGGTTTAAAAGTTCAAGGGGGGCCCCAAACTTTTGCAAGGACTGTATATGCCTGGAGGCACGCCTTGGGCCTAAAAACCATGACAAACATATTTTGGGCTACAAGATACGCAAATTTCACAACCCCTCTTTTTTAAATTTAAATCCTTCCTGCTGGATTCATTTCGCCTTAAAAGGGTTGTCTCACTACAATTTGCTTTCAACGTAGGGAACGGTAAAAAAGCTTTTTCCCAAATAAAATTGCTTAATTTTGCTATTTGGGCAGTTAGGATTTTATCTGCTTTGAATGCACAAAGGTTTTCTGGTTTTTAAAAGACCTAAGCAACTAATTATCTCTAAAGATTGTTTTGGTTTCAGATAAGCAATTATTTTTTACTCCCAGAACTGTAGCTTTGTTTATGAAGGAAAAGAGTCTTTCAAAAATAAGTGAGAAGAGCCATGTATCACTCAGCAAGTTACGAAAGCTAAAATGCTAATAAAAGTAAGAACTACCCATAGCCCAATTGGCAAGGGGGTGTAAAAAGATTTGGACTCAGTGAAAAAAATCACGGTGACAAAAACCCCTTTAAGCGTTCAGGGGGAAAAGTGAAAAAAAAATACACAGATTAAATCCCCTATAGTGCTGCCCATAGGAATGGACGGCACATAAACCACTGCAGACAGAGCAGTAACCAAACGCTATTTCGCCTGGCAGCACTGAGGGAGAAAGGGACCAAACACCTAGCAAACATCCTGAAGAATTCTCTGTATATTTCTCCTAGCTTTGATTCTACTATGAAACTAGGAGGATAATAAGGAAATTATTGGGATGGTTAAAAATCTTGAGTATATCCTACATTTAAAATCTCACCTAAGGTTCTACAGATTTTGAAGCTAAACACCAAAGCATTGTAGGGGGTAAGAGAAAAAAAAAAAGTTTAGGTACTCACATTATGGCCTTCAAGTTCAGATACTTTCTCAGGTACGTCATTACCAAAATAATAGAGTCTGATGCCGTGGTCCCTACCGCCAACCGCCAAAAAGATTCCTCCTTATATAAGTGTGAAGATAGAATCATTGTATATCCTAACGGCATATGTCAACGCTTGGCTGTCTTTAGGACTCTCGTTGAAGAGAATGAGGTGCACCACGTACATGTGGCCACCTTCTCAATGTAGACTCCGACTACGCGGCGTGGCCACCTCTCTGCAGACCCTCTTTGAGGATAGGTGTTGATCCCAGAGGTGTGACCTCCATTTATCGGACACTTATGGCACTTCCTCTGGAAATGCTGGAAATGTCTAAGGTTGGAAAACCCCTTCCAGCACAAGGATATAGCTAAAAGCTGGGAAACTTCAGTTACTTAGTTAGTTTTTATACATTGGGATGTGACTTATGGATAGGTATCGACTTCCAGTGGCAGATTTTAGGACTCTCTGTAGCACATTAAGGCTATGTTCCCATGGCTTATTTCGGGGCGTATTTGTGGACGTAATTACGTCCGCAAATATGTCCCGAAATACGTTTCAAATAGGTGTCAAAGTGTGGCGCATATTTTGCGTTGTAAATACATGCCCCATTCTTTACTATGGGGATTTACATCGCGAAATACGCCTCAATAAGTGACGGGACTACATTTTACGATCGTATTTACATGGCGAAAATACATCGCAGAAATACGCCTCGTGTGAGGACGAGGCGTATTTTACAGTGGAATCCATGCTAATCTAACTGTTCATTATTTGAAACGTATTTCGGGATGTATTTACATCCGCAAATATGCCACGAAATAAGCCGTGTGAACGTAGCCTAAGGGTAGGTTCACACGATCTATCTTTGGCGAAGACAAAAATGCGTTGGCTCACTTGTTGAAATTCCATTTGATTTGATTATTGCGCTTCTTTGTGAATCCCAGCACAGAATTTCAATAACGACACGGAGTGGCCAGAGGCAGATTTTTGCCTCCAAAATAAGTGCATTTTGGAATAAAATCCGCCCTAAAACAAGCTTCTTTATGGACGTTTCCTTAGCGATATCTTACCAATCGCATAGCTGCTGCTCCTTCACAGATTTTTCTATACACAGCAATGGCCCCGGCAAGGACTTAAAGGAGTTGTCTCATTACAAGCTTTCAGCCTACTTTGAAGTGTCTGGTAGCAAAGGTTTTTTGAATTTAGGGGCGTGCTTCTTGTCTGCCTCTTCTCCTTCCTCTTCCCCACTCCCCTCAGCACACAGACAGCTCTCCTCCATAACTTCTATACAGCAGGGGGAGGGCGAGGGGGTTTGCTGCCAGAGTTAACCCTGTGTGTGCCTGCCTAGGTCTGCTGCAGGCTGCTCACTGCTAGATCAGCTGCACTGTCAGCTCCACAAAGTCAGGAAAGGGCTGATCTATGAGTGTGGAGAGGTCTGTGAAGCTGTGTATGCTAATAGCAGAGCAGGGGGGCTGTAAGTGTTCCTATACCCCCTGCTTAGCAAACAAATCTCCAGCATCTCAAGCAACAACAAACAAACCCTGTCAGAACAGACACAGGGCAGCTGTGAAGTGTTACTATAATCACGATGTGTCACTAATACAGCAGGGAGGGATATGAACCGTTCACATGCCCCCCTGATCTGTTCTATTAGTATAGTCACAGCTCCACACACACATCATGATTATAGTAACACACTTCACTGCTGTCACATCTACTGACTACAAATCAGCCTCATCTCTGCTCTCCTCAATCTGTGTAGAGAGCAGGAGGGAGCAGGCAAACACAGGGTTAATCCAGGCAGCACAGCTACACAGACACAGAAGCCAGAGCCCTCCCTTCCCTACAGAAGCATACTATGCGGGAGGGCTCTGTGCTCTGACCTGTATTCAGAAACAGATGAGTCATCAGCACTGACAGCCAGTAAGAAAGATCAACAGGTCAGCTGATATAGGGATTTCAGGAGCTGATGCACTACTACTAACAGGGATAACTCAAAATCAGTAGGACATTTGTAATGAACATATATTACAAAGCTGCTTGTTTTTTAAAGATCTTTTAATTAAAACCCAATCATTGTAGCGAGACAACCCCTTTAAACACAGTTTATTTACACACGGTTGTGAAGTGATCAGACATACCGCTGTTAGATGGGAATACTTAACCACTAGGGTTAATGCACACAGTACAGATTTGCTGACAAACTTTCTGCACAAAATCTGCAGGTAACAACTGTCAGATTATGTCGATTTTTCCTCACTAAATCAATTGGAAAAAATGTGCAGTAAATTCGCTAAAGAAACTGAATTGCTGCACAAAAAAATTTCTACCATGTGGGCGTGAAATTTGTAAAATCCCATAGTAAGCTGTTGTAGATTTTCCATGCACAAATCCTTCCTGTGTGCCGGCCCCATTGTCATGCATTGCTTGTGGCGTGTATTCGCCGCAGTAATTGACATGTCGCTTATCTCCCCGACAATACGATCGTATTGTACGAGCGGGGAGGCGTAATCCATAGTTCTCTATGATAACTATGGATTACTGTAATTTCGGAGCAGATCTGGCTCATATTAGAGCGCAAATACGCCGCGAAATACGCGCCCAAATTACCCCGTGTGAACATACCCTAATAAGGTTTTAAACTTTAGACGTTCAGGCTCGGTATCTCACCATCCACTACAGCTTTGAATGCGAGACTCCCATCATTTTATAGACAATCATCTTGGCGATCTCATACATAACTTTGACCTGCAACTATTCAGCATACGCTCAGTTCTGCAGATTCTTGTCATGTAACTGCATTGTTACCATTTTGCTGCTAAAAATCTAAATCTTAATTTTTATTATTTTGTGGCTTTCAGCACTGCCTGAATCCTTCTGGGCTCTCAATCAGATTGCAGCATGTCTCGACCGAAATCTGATCCCAGGTCTCTTCTACAAGCTCCCAATATTGGTGCATACTGGTCCACTCCCTTCGGTAAAAATACAGCTTTTTCTTCAACGCTACCCACACGTGTTCAATTGGGTTGAGGTCTGGGGACTGTGGAGGCCAATACAGCAACTCTACTTCATTGTCATTGAACCGTTTCTTCACTAATCTCGACTTATGCTTCAGGTCGTTGTCCTGCTGGAACACTACGTCATCCTCTTCATACCCATAGTACTCGAGTTTACAAAGGAACTCATCTTGCAGGACACTCACACATAGCTTATATGGAGATCAACACCGATCCTGGAAAAGTTTCCAACATATTTGGCTGTGAAACATCCCCATCATCAGTCTTCCTCCACCGAACCTGATAGTTCCTTCAATTTATCGATCCCCTTTTTCCCTTGATTCTTCTAAACGCATTTGCACCCTCAGAGCCTGGTCTATCCATTTGGCTTCTTCTGTCCACTATTTGTACTTTCTTGCAAACTCAAGCTGACAATTCTTATGAAAATATCAAGTCGAGGCTTCATCACTCTATTTGGACCTCCATTCCAGACTTGTGTAATGAGCATCACATGGTGCTTGCATGGATGTCTGATCTCACTATTACAAAGCATACAAGCCACTGCAGTGTTTGTCACGTCAAAAACTGACAGACCTTGTGATGAGCCGACTTGTTTGCTGTGGCTTTGGAATGGATGGATGGACGGACTTCATTCCATATTCTTCCAGCTGTCAAGGCCTCACATGATGCAGTTTGGCAATTTTCTTGGGACCACTATCAATGAGCTGGATGATTCCGTTTTGCTTTCTGGGGAAATCTTCATGGCTGCTCCTCGACCCAAACCATTGACTTGTCGCTTGGGAATCAGCCTAATAAGACACTGAGCTATTAGGTTGTAATTTGTAGTAAGAAGAAGAAAAAGATTGTTCCACCACCGGGAGCAAAACAGTAACAATGCAGTTACATGACAAGAATCTGCAGAACTAAGCAGATGCTAAATAATTGCAAGTCAAATGTATGTATACGATAGCCAAGATAATGTTCTATAAAATGATGCTAGTCTCCCGTTCAAAGCTGTAGTGGATGGTGAGATATGGAACCTGGAAGTTGAACGTTCAAAACATTGTTACCCTTTTGCTTGCCAGTGGACTAGCATAGTCTGGTAGCTTGTAGACTTGTCAATAAGTGTAACATGAACGATACAATCAGATACCAGGCTACTTGGACTTACCCGCACTGCAGGAACAACAGAGCATTTGAGCTCCAGGTCCAGATTTCTCAATGAATTTCTGGGGACGATCACTGGAGTTAAAGAAAAAGAAGCTCAGTACCAAGAAAAGTTTATGTACAAAAAAAAAAAAAAAGAAAGAAATAAAAAAAGTGTATGTATAAAAGTGGAGATACACACTTGAACTGCAATGTATCAACATCCCATTGCCATAAGCAGACTGTTGCATCTCCTCCTGTGGACACCAAGTATCTGGTAGTACCTTTGACCAGGGGGCTGAACTATAAGAGAGGTAGAGATGTTAGATCCACCTGTTTAATACAAGCTAGAAGAATTCAAGTCCAATACAACTTGCATCCTAAACTTCTAGGCCAACACTTCCTACTTTCTGTAGTTCACTTGCAGTCTTTGCTGTATAGACTGGAACAGCATGAGCAGAGTCATCTCATTATTACAGGGTGGGTGAGTAAATGAAAGCTTCATCCTACACACCTCATTTCCTGGATTCTGGGGGTGGGACTGTAGTTCACTTTCTGGAGGCTTCAAAATGATATGACAGACATGCACAATTTGGCAGGATTTGGAAGCTAGACCTGCCTGACACTACCCATTTTGGAGAGAGGTTTACACAAGCCCTGGCCATTTGAGGGCAGACAGAAATCCTTTGGCAGGCTGTTGGTTGTGCTAGCCTGTTCTATGACATTTCTGCGTCAACTATTTATTTGTATTATAAATCGACAGCACTCTTCTTCTCATATATTAGAAAATTTTATTAAAAGTATTCATATTAAAAAGCGACACCAACATCAGAACGTTAACGTTTTCGGTCATACAAGACCTTACACAGAGTCAGTAACTTGTTTTAATTTAGTATAATTCAAATTCTTGAATTCCGGCCGTATTAAAGAATATCTGTGGAAGGTCTTGTATGGCCGAAAACGTTAACGTTCTGATGTTGGTGTCGCTTTTTAATATTGATACTTAATAACATTTTCTAATATACGAGAAATAGATTGTACGCTCTCACAAGCAGGGCCCTCACACCTTGTGTCTCATCTTTAAGTACTTTTAATGTGTAATGTTTGTACGCTTAGGCTATGTTCACACGGCTTAAAATGGGACGTATTTCAGTCCGTAATTACACGCAGTACTGCGCGAATTACGGCTGGAATCCGTCCCAGTCATTACGGTAATCCCCATTTCTCATAGAGAACTATGGATTACGTCTCCTCTCCCCGCTCGGCGAATCCGCCGCGGGGGGGAGAAAGTGACATGTGAATTACCAGCGGCGTATACGCGCCGCTAGTAATGATAGTCGATGGGCCGGCGAGGTGCCGGCCCCCCGCTCCCGCCCACACGGCGTAATTACGCCCCACAAATAAGCCGTGTGAACATAGCCTTACCCTTGAATTTGTAAAGTGCTGCGAAATATGTTGGCGCTATATAAATAAAGATTATTATTATTAAAAGAGTGCTGTTGATTATAATACAAATAATGGATTTGGATTGAAATTATCCTTCAACCTAGCACCTTACTGCATGTAGTGTGCCGAGCAATAATATATATATATTTCTGTCAACTGACCATCATAAATTACAGTGGCCATAAAGAGCACACAACCTTCTGTACACTTTATATAGACCATTGTAGACGGAAGCATCAAGAATGGGATGTTCTGAGATTAAGATCTTTGAATTCTTTTATTCTAAAAAAAAAAAACCTCTATAGATTTTTTTTTCTATACTTTCGGTGCCTCCTACAGAGCATGATCACTTGTCGACTATCCTGCAATCAAAAAATTGTGTACAATAACTGCTCTATTAATAGTTTGCCTAAGGAGTAGTAAGATGGCAGCCACAGAGGCCTTCATTACGCCCCTGGCTGCCAAAACCCCCAGGGTGGTTGGGGACAGATCTGGCAACAGAACAGAGGCAGTTTTCAACCACTAAAAAGGTCAGGATAGCAGTCATCTCAGCTGCTAGTCTCGCCTGTAACCAGCAGTCATTACCTGCCGCATATGAAGCGGGCTCAGCGAGTGCGCTCCCTTCATACAACTACGTTCACGTTATAAAAGAAACACTAAGGGCATGTCCCCACTGCGCGTTTTCGGCCAGTTTTTCAGACGGTTTGCAGTTTTGCAGACCGTCTGAAAAACCGTCTGCGAACGAGCACAATGGTGCTCTATGGAAAACCCGTGCAGCAGTCCCGACTGCACGGGTTTTCCGCCCACGGGCCGCCCGAATAACATTCAACATGCACATTCTTCCATCCGGTTTTCGGACGGAATATGTGCAAGGGAATGTGAAGGGAGAGCGCTTTTCTCCGCTCATCATGGAGAGTAGCCAAGAGAAACAGTAATAACAGAGGAGCGCGCCTTATGGTGAAGTATGTCCGTGTATCGGTAAATGGTGAGGTGCAATAATAGGTGCAAACTCTCCTGGTACGGTTGTGCGACTAATCTAGAGGCACAACTCTCATAAGCATATACAGGACACACATTAGGTCCGTCAGCGGCAGCCGTGAGACTCCTCTCCAAAGACACAAAGAGATGCGGCAGCGGGTGTAAACAGTCAAAGCTAAAAGAAAAATATGGTCTCCGGCGCTCGTCTATAACAACCTCCAAGAGGCATCAAGAGTTAAAACATATATATGTAAAATATATTTAATTAGAGTAAAAACTCATGAAAAGGCTGTAAAACCTAATACAAACATAAAAAAATAAAATCACTAACGACGCGTTTCTCGCTGAGACCGACACGACCTCAGTAATTGTGATTACCACAATTAATCACAAGTCCTGAGGTAGCGCCGGTACAGCCTTTTCATGAGTTTTTACTCTAATTAAATATATTTTACATATATATGTTTTAACTCTTTATGCCTCTTGGAGGTTGTAATAGACGAGCGCCGGAGACCATATTTTTCTTTTAGCTTTTAATGGAGAGAAGCCACACACACCCTCCCCACCCCCGCAGCCGTGGGGACGGCCGCAGAACAGGACAAATACCGGTCGCATAAACCGACTGGTATTTGTGCATTGCCGTGTGAACGCACCCTAAAGTTTTAGTCTTGTTTTGAGGAAAAAAAGTGCATATTAAAGTCCAAAAGATACTGTGGATAAGCCCTCACATACTGTATTTTTCACTACATGTGGAGCATGGTTTCAAAAACTCACCCACCTGTATTATACTGCGATTTGCTGTGCAACATCTGCACTCAAACACACAGAGTATGAATTCACCCTTAGGGCATGTCCCCACTGCACGGGTTTTCGGCCGGTGTCTCAGCCGGTTTGCGGTTTTTCAGACCGCCTGAAAAACCGGCCGAAAATGAGCACAATTGTGCTCTATGGAAAACCCGTGCAGCAGTCCCCACTGTCCCCACTGCACGGGTTTTCCGCCCGGCGGTCCGGCGACAAAACATTGAACATGCACATTCTTCCGTCCGGTTTCCGGACGGAACATGTGCATCTCAATGGGAGGGCTGTTCTCCGCTCATGGCGGAGAAAAGCCGTCCCCCCCATGGCCGTGGGGACGGCCGCAAAACCGGACAAATACCGGCCGGTATTTGTCCACTGCCGTGTAAACGGCCCCTTACAATCTACATCAGTTTATTGATGAAAAATCAGATGTGGCTCCTAGAGATAAAAGCATGATGCTTACGAGCAATGAGGTAACAGCCCCCGAGTGACCCTGTAGCACGGCCATGGGTGCACAGGTCCTGAGAGACCACACTCTGATGATCTTCTCGCAGCTTGCAGCAGCAATCAAGGTATTTTCATAGTTCACAGTAAGTTCAGAGATCTCAGCTGAATGACCTCTTAGTGTGGCTAGCAGCCGTCCATCAAGTGCAGACCAGATCTTCACCAAGCAGTCATCAGAGCCCTGAGGATGGGGGGAAAAAATACATAACATCAAGATCATCATAAGTCCTGACCGTGCACGTCCTGTTTGAGAACATTTTACATGGTGCCCTGTGTCTGCACCGAGCTCAGCAAACCTTCCGCTTCACCACCAGACGACTATGTGCAGATAGCAGAAGTAACTCAATACTGTAGAGGGATGGGGGGAGACTTCAATGGAATACTGATTACTATGGAACATTTTGAAAAATAAAAACACTTTCAGGGTACATACGAACGGGGCGAATTTGAAGCTTTAAAGGGGTTTTGCCACGATGTAATGTTGACGTGGGATCCTGCAAAATGGGTATTTAATCACTCTTCTAAATATATGTGATTACAAAAAGTGAAGCCTGTGAGAGCTACAGCATTGCTCAGTCCCCCTTAGTTTCCTGAAAGTTTACATTAGACACGACCAGAGGAGCGGATCTGGCCGCTTGCATGTTTGCACTTCTTATCTGATGACAGGGAACATGAAGAAGCTGGCAAGGGGCTGGGGAGAAAATGCAGCGTATGAGTGTCTGCTGTATAGAGAATCCACTGATAGTAATGTAATTATTTGAGTAAACTTTGTAGACGCTCCCTGCTTCCTCGCTCTCTGCTCACCCCCCATCCCTCTCCCCCCTGCAGCCGTTCATGACTCAGCATGATTTGTTTATATTCTCCCCTGAGCTGATAAAGAGGTAAGGAACTCGCTTCGTAGCAAAACCGCTTTAATGCTGTAAATCCACACACAAAAATTCTATTTTTGTTGTACATTTTCATGTATTTTTTCCCATGGACGCAAATGGGAGGAGGCAATTCTGTACTGAAATACGGAGAAAAACCTTTCCGGTTGGTTTTAGCATTCTACCATTATAGTGAACGGTAAAAAATATGCAGTAAAATCCAGGATAAATCCGCAACAAATTTTCAACTAGTGTAGATTCTTGGTTGCAGAACTAAAAGGGTATTTTCACCACATCGGTAATCTTTACCTACATGTTTAAAGCTTACCAAACACATTGCTGTTCTAATTTTGCATTATTTTGGAGTCAGAGCAGTTATCTCCTGCTTGTGTACACAAGCTTCCCTAGGTTACAAACCACCTCTCTTCTCTATCAGTCCAGGCTGGGATGGTGACATCACATCCTGCTGTGTCTTAGCAGCAACACAAGAGCTTGTTTATGTTTCTTACGAACAAACGTTAAACTTTTAGAGCTCTGTCACCTTCTGCGCTGCTGTTAAAACCTCAACATCACCTCCATCAAACTCAGCATGGAATAGCAGAGCCGATATTCCAATCACTGCTGTAGAACCACCCACAGCCTGAACAAAAAGTGGGAGCCTAAAGCTGGATGTGAAGAGCAGGTACTGTAAAACTGGCAGATGGGAAAACCCTTTTAGGCTGCGACTTTAAAGGGGTTGTCTCACTACAAGGATTGCTGCTTTTTATGTTAAAGATATTGCAAAAACAAGTCACTTTTCAATATATGTCCATTAACAGTGTCCTACCTATTCTGAGATATCCCCTCTTGTATGGGCTGCATCAGCTCCTCAGGTTGCTATAGCTACAGAACTGTTTGATCTATCCTGATAGGCTTCCAGCACTGGTTGCTGTAGCTACAGACCTGGCTTCTACTGCAGCCTAGTAGTAGCCAGTAAACACGCCCCTGAATTCAAAGGGAAACCAAGAAAACAGGAGTGAGGTGAGATGAATCAATGTAGTGAGACAACCCCTTTAAGTCTACAACTCTGACCTGTTTGAGAAAACCCTTAAAGGGTTACTCCCATCTCATAGCTTCTAGGCCACACATGCATGGCACTCCTCGTTCTGCTCTATGGAAGTACCAGCGACAGCGTTTGGCCATACCTAGAACATCTATTAAAATCAAAAGAGACGTCTGCACACATCGAAATGTTAGGGGCACTTTTGAAAGTTAGGTGTGGGTCCCGAGGTGGTGCCAAGATGAGAATGCTCTACTTTTATCTTTCATTCACCAAACCTCTATAGTCAATGACCTAATAATGAGTCTTTACTGCAACTGCAGCTGAGCAGAACTCGAACTCACTGGCCACTGCATAGCAACAGACCTTACAGTCAGAGGACTATTCTGCAGCGCAATTACGCCCCGAAATATGTCCTAAAAGACGTCGTGTGAACATACCCTTAGAGACCTGCCAGGAGATGTGCCTCAAGTATAGACACGAGGAAGAAAAAAAGAAAAAAAACACCACCACACACTTGTCTGCTGAGCTAATATTTTTGCACTAGGCCTTAAAGGGAATGTGTCATCAAAAATGACTTATTGTTTAACTCACATTTTTATGTTCAACACATTTAAGAATTTTTGGTTATATATTTTTTTAATTTTCTATATCACTTTAAATATTTTTAATAATTCTTAAGTCCTGCAGTTTTCACTTTGGCCACTAAGCCTAATAATAGTCGGACACTTCCTGTTCTGTACAGAAAGATTCTCAGTTGTCTGCTCATCAGCAAAAAGAGGGTCAAACTGAAAGGAAACACCAATGTGAATAGAGAACACAGGATCCACCAGTCACAAGAGGAGATGTCAGAGTTCACCCTTTCACCTCCCTGCACAGTGACTTCTTCCCAGGTCACAGAACATGGCTACAAAACTCTCCTATAGAAGTGAATGGGACCGAGTCAGTCTTAAAGGGAACCTGTCACATAGTTTATGCCCCCCTTGCTGAGGACAGCACAAGCTAGTGACACACATGCTGTTCCCAGCACTGTGCCCCTTATTCTGTAAGATGCTGGAGTTTCAGAGTATTTACCGCTCAAATCTTATTCATGAGTAGGTGTTAAGCCCGCCCACCAAAGGCTAGCCCCGCCCACTGACAGTTATTCACATGTTTCTACCTATTCAAAGTAACAGGTTTGTCAGTTGAGGTGGGCGGGGCTAGCCTCAGGGGGCGGGGTTTAAAAAAACTAACACTTTGAAGGACTCTTCGAATGACTCTTCTAGCTGAAAACTGCAGATTTGAGCATTAAAGACACGAAAATTCCAGCATCTTACAGAATAAGGGACACAGCGCTGGAAACAGCAGGTCTGGTACTACCTTGTTCTGTCCTCAGCCAGAGGGGCAAAAATTATGTGACAGGTTCTCTTTAAAGTTCCTAGGTGCATGAAGCTACTGTAAAGCATCTCTCTGACTGTTGTTAAAGCAGTGCAAACAAGGCCTAGTGGCCAAAGTGAGGACTGCAAGACTTAAGAATAATTTAAAAAAAATTGAAAGGGATATGAAAAGTAAAAAAAAAAAAAAAAAAAAAATAAAAAATTCCTAAAAAATTTGTTTAACATAAAACGGGACTTAAACAATGCCTCATTTTTTGATGACACATTCCCTTTAAGCTAGTGTGATGGGGGGAACCAAATGAGGCAACCAGTCGACTTACAGTGAAAATTCTTTGACCAGTTCGATCAAAGGCAACGCAGTAAACAGAGGAGAGATGACCGAGGATCCTCTTATTCATCTTGATCTGCTGATACATGGTCACAGGAAATGCAGAGTTGAAGCACATAGCACCGGTTAAGTGTTTGCTGTGATGTACATTCACTAAAAAACAAAAAAAAACACGAAGTTATAAGAAGTACCAAAGAATTCTAAGAGCGCGGCTGCACCCCAGGACAGCATACCAATATTTGGAGGTCTCCTGGTATTGGTAGGCACTTCTGGGGGTCTCCCTCGTTGAAGGACGGCAAATGTTTTGCGGCTCCACTGAGTGTTCCTGTAACCTGGAGAGAATAAGGGATCATGTAAGAAACAAGATACTGCCATGGGTGTACATATAAAATACGGGCGAGATCACCAGCACTGCTAGAGTCCTCAAACCCTCAGCACTACAACTTCTCCACCACACTCACTCTGCAGGGCTCGGCCTGTTATGGTTGGTTGAGAAAGGGGAACATCTCTCCTTGAGGAGAGCACCTGTTAAGGTGTGTAGAGTCTTGATCGCCTTTTTTTGCCCTCTACTAAGCATCTGCCTATCAGAAGGCATTATGGGAAAGCAGCTGAGAAGCTCAAGCGCTCTCTATTGGATGTAACAAATCCTCAATTTGCTTCTGATTCACCGGCTCTTTAAGAAGCAAAAGAAATATTAGCCAAGCCAGTATCACCCATCTACATACCGTGTTTCCCCAAAAATAAGACACCCCCGAAAGACATAGCAGAGATTTTGTTGAATTCCCTAATATAAGGCACCCCCCGAAAATAAGACATAGCGGAAATAATTGCTGCGGTTCCCCAAACACAGGGCTGTCCCTAAGGGTGGACAGGGAGAAAGGGAGGGGGGGGGCGGGTGTTCAAGCTCCGCTCACCCCGAGAAACTGTCCTGGGACATATTGTTGTAGAAGATTTTTGAGGGACCTGTGCAGGGAGGTCATGTGACTGCAATGTCACCACAGGTCCCGAACATCCCAGGACAGGAGACAGTGTACAAGTAAGAGAGACATGGGGGAAGAACAGAGCAATGATACTGACACACACACACCTCACAGGATGGCTGATGGGGCATGCTGGGACTTCTAGTTCTACAAGTCCCAACATGTCACATTTACCATCCTTTGAGATAAGTCACTGCAGCTGCCATAAAATGTCCTGTACATACATATAGCCTATGGTTTGAGACGCTAATCTTTCATTATATATATATATATATATTATATATATATATTATATATATATATATATATATATATATATATACATACACACACACACACACACACATATATACATACATACACACACTAGTATAGCATGCTATAATTTATTTGTGGGACAAATAAGACATCCCCTGAAAATAAGACATAGTGCATCTTTAGGAGCAAATAATAATTTAAGACGCTGTATTATTTTCGGGGAAAACGGGGTATAGCCGTTTCGGAGTTTTTGCCCCTCATCAGTGTAGAGCAGAGTGATACTGGCTTGGCTGGGTGGGAGGCAATGAGTGGCTGAGATGGTGGCATTGACTCCAGGTACTTGTGACCATCACCTCTAACAGTCAGACTGAAAGGCTTCTAGGAGCACACGCCCTGCTCCTCGGGATTATAAAGCACAGAACAGTTCATTACATCAGTACCTTTCTCTGTGCATAATGGCTTGTTGACGATCCCGAGTAAAGTGCTTGATCTGGAGACAGTCACTGGAGCGAGTTTGTCAACGAAATACATTAAACCCTGACATATCCTCAGCAAGTGGTCAGAGGTCACCGACTTGTTGGCCGAAGCCTGGAAAACATGAAAACACAATGGTAGACAACAATAATCACCTATAATAATAATAATAATAATAACCTTTATTTATATAGCGCCAACATATTTCGCAGCACTTTACAATTTGGAGGGTGTAGGTACAGACAAAAGAAATACATTGCACAATGAAAAGCTACTTACAGATGAGACACAAGGTGAGAGGGCCCTGCTCGCAAGAGCTTACAATCTATTAGGTTGTACGGGAGAGACGAAGGATAAGAAGTGCTAGACTTACAATGGTCCGGCCATGTGACATAAATATGGGGTTGTTTTATGTAGAATTCGGATGGACCTGCCACCCAGACAGTACATCTATATACAGTTAATCGCTGAAAATGAGATGAGTGCGCTAGGGAATGAGTGGGGAGGGAGGGGGGGTTAGCATTAGGGATTCTGGTAGGCCAGAGTGAGAAGATGTATTCTCAGGGCCCTCTTAAAGCTATGAGAGTTGTGAGTGTGCCTGATCGCCCGCGGTAGCATGTTCCAGAGAACTGGTGCCGCACGTGTGAAGTCTTGGAGACGGACATGGGAGGTTCGGATGATTGAGGAGTGTTATCTGATATCATCAGCAGAGCGGAGAGAGCGGGTAGGGTGGTAGACAGAGATGAGGGAGGAGATGTAGGGAGGAGCAGCGCTGTGGAGAGCTTTATGGGTGATAGTGATTAGTTTATGTTGTATTCTGTACTGGGTGGGCTACCAGTGCAGTGACTGACACAGGGTAGAGAAATCAGTATAGCGGCGGGCGAGATAGTCTAGCCGGGCTGCTGCATTCTGGACAGTGTGGAGAGGGGAGAGTTTACAGAGAGGGAGACCGATAAGCAAGGAGTTACAGTAGTCAAGATAAGAAATAATAAGAGCAACAATGAGAGTTTGAGTTGTTTTCACAGTGAGAAATGGACGGATTCTGGAGATGTTCTTGAGGTGCAGGTGACAGGAGCGGGCAAGGGATTGGATATATGGGGAGAAGGTCAGATCAGAATCTAATATAACCCCAAGACAGCGGGCCTGCTGCCTAGGAGAAATGGTGGTACCACATACAGAAACAGAAATGGCAGGGGGGGAGGGGGGTGGTTAGTAGAAGGTGGGATGACTAGAAGCTCCGTTTCATTGAGGTTTAGTTTGAGATAGAGAGAGGACATGATGTCAGCGACAGCGGACAGACAGTCACTGGTGTTTTGTAGCAGAGCAGGAGTGATGTCTCGGGAGGAGGTGTATAGTTGAGTGTCATCAGCGTAGAGATGGTACTGGAAGCCAAATCTGCTGATGGTTTGTCCAATGGGGGCTGTGTACAATGAAAAGAGGAGAGGACCTAGAACTGATCCCTGAGGAACTCAAACAGCAAGAGGAAGAGGAGAGGAGGTCGAACCAGAAAACGAAACACTGAAGGAGCGGTCAGAGAGGTAGGAAGAGAATGAAGAGAGAGCGGTGTCCTGGAGGCCAATGGTGCTGAGCATGCTGTGGAGAAGTTGGTGATCCACAGTGTCAAATGCTGCAGAGAGATCCAAGAGAAGCAACAATGAGTAGTTGCCCTGAGATGTAGCAGTGTGGAGATGGTTAGAGACTTCAGTTAGAGCACTTTCTGTGGAGTGTAGGGTGCGGAAACCTGATTGCCAAGGATCGAGAAGAGTTAGTAGAGAGATAGCGGATCAGGCGAGAGTAGACCAAGCGTTCCAGGAGTTTAGAGATGAAGGGCAGGTTAGAGGCTGGTTGGTAGTTATCAGCGCAGGATGGGTCCAGAGAGGGCTTTTTCAGTAAAGGAGTTATAACAGCGTGTTTAAAGGAAGATGGGAAGATCCCAGAGGAGAGAGAGAGGTTACAGATTGCAGTAAGGCGAGAGAGGACAGCTGGAGAAATAGACTGGACAAGGTGGGAGGGAATGGGGTCACTAGAGCAGGTGGTGGGGCGAACTGACAGGAGAAGTCTGGACACTTGCTGTCGTCGGGTCAAGAACTGAGAGTAGGCTGGGGGATGTGCGGGGTGGGACCAGATGGGTGCTGCTTAGGGTTTGAGATGAGATGTTTTGCCAGATTCTGTCACCTCAACTTCAAGCAGAATTTAAAAGGGTTGTCTCACTTTAGACAATGATTGCATATCACTAGAATATGCCATCATTGTCCGATAGATGCGGGTCCCAGAGAGGGGGCCTGCACCTATCTCCTAAACGATTCCCGAAACCAATCCGTTCCGAATAGAGAAGTGCTTAGGACTCTCCCATTGATATGAGTGGGAGTTCCAAGTTCAGCCAACCGGTGATACTCGGAAACAGAGGTTTCAATGCTAGCTTAGGAGATAGAGATGGCACCTGGACCTATCAGACAACGATGGTATCTCCTAGTCATATGCCATCATGTCTAAAGTGAGACAACCCCTTTAACAAAAAAAACTCACTGGCTGACAAATACCGCCCATTTCTGTTATTACAGGCCTGACCATGCTTAACCACATCCTGACCAGATACATTTCAGCTTGTGTAGTACATTTGGGCTTGAATGCTAGAACACTTTCATGCGCTCGGTTATTGCATCTTTTTTTCACTTGGTTACCGTGATACATAAAGCTTTGTTTTTATTTTAAAGCATATAATGGATTTTTTTTTATTTTATAGCAAATAGTGTCATTAAAATAAGTTATGTAAATAAGCCCCCATTCAGGTACTGCCGTGCTCCAAGCCGGAGCGACCAGAGCTATGCAGTCGCAGTACTGCAGATGAAAATACGTCTTCAACATCTATTATACCGCTTACTATGGAATGTTCTCCACCATAATCGCAAGTAGTACAACTGCTGTCATTCAAGTCTTGTATTTATGGGACTTTTTAATAAATTTTCTACATGTTTTTGCAATTTAAAGAAGCCTGCCATTTTTCTCTGCTGTTGCCCATTCAGTTACTGACATGGTTACATATATCGTTTTATGGTTGTCGGGGCTTCCAGTATCTTCTTTTTATTTTACACACTGGACTTCTGAGGAGTTTTTTTTGTTTTTTTAAATATTGCTGACCTTCCCTGTAACTGTTGCTGCAATCTCATCTTATAGGGGAATAGAAACCCCAGCAATGACTGCAGAACTGATCCGAGTCTAAGGCCCCCCCATCCGCCAGCAGCTCCTGCAGTTATCCGGCCCCTACCATCACAAAGAAAGCCTGAAGGCTGTTTGCTGAGCTGCAAACACAGCACTGATTGATGGGGGGTTCTGGGACTTAGAGAGAACCTGTCACATAGGTTATGCCCCCTTTGCTGAGGGCAGCACAAGCTAGTGACAGACCTGCTGTGTCCAGCGCTGTGTCCCTTATTCTGTAAGATGCTGCAGTTTTAGAGTATTTAGTGCTCAAATCTACAGTTTTCAGCAAGAAAAGAGTTTTTTCATACCCCGCCCATCTGAGGCTAGCCCCGCCCACCTCAACTGATAAACCTATTACTTTGAATAGGTCGAAACATCTGAATAACTGTCAGTGGGTGGGACTAGCCTTTGGTGGGCGGGGCCAACACCTGCTCATGAATAAGATTTGAGCATTAAAAAGAATCTGTCACATAGATTATGTCCCCCTTGCTGAGGACAGAACAAGCCAGTGTCAGACCTGCTGTTTCCAGCGCTGTGTCCCTTATTCTGGAAGATGCTGCAGTTTTTGTGTATTTAATGCTCAAATCTGCAGTTTTCAGCCAGAAAAAGTCATGAAAACAGTCCGTTTTTTCATGCCCGGCCCACCTGAGGCTAGCCCCGCCCACCTCAACTGATAAACCTATTACTTTGAATAGGTAGAAACAGGTGAATAACTGCCAGTGGGCGGGGCTAGCCTTTGGTGGGTGGAGCTAACACCTGTCTATGAATAAGATTTGAGGGGGTAAATGCTCTTAAAACTCCAGCATCTTACAGAATAAGGGACACAGCGCTGGGAACAGCAGGTCTGACACTAGCTTGTGCTGCCCTCAGCCAGGGGGGCATAACCTATGTGACAGGTTCCCTGTAAAAAAAAAAAAAAAAAAAAAAGAACCAATGAAAAAAAATAAAATTGAGCAATGGTTCTTCAAAAAGGCCCAGTTCACATTTTTGTCAGAGGTTTCATTCAGAGAGACTGACAACGTTTTAAGCTTTAATAGACAAAAGTGAGGCATGCCTTGCTATATTTTCCCCATCTTTTTGTCAGAATTTAACCCCTTAAGGCCCAGGCCTTAATGACCAGCTACATTTTGTAGTTTTTGCCTCCCTGCGTTTCAACAGTTGTAACTTTATTTTCTAAGTGACACAGTTGTATGAGTTGTTTTATGCGGGAGAAGTTGCATTTTTGGGGGGCATAGTTTAAATTTACAAATTAATGTGGAATTTTAAAAAATATTTTTGCAGCGGGAACAAAATACAGGAAAACTTTTTGACCGTTCACATATCACACTTAAAGGGGATGTATCGCTTCCTTACTTCGGCTCATTCACACTGCTCTGAGCTTCTCACTCTTAATGCAGGCGCGTTTTTTCCCCTCCCAGCTGGATGACATCATCGCCCCTTCACTGCTGGCCTGAGACTCCCACCCCTCTCCCCTCCCCCCCCCACTCCCTCTGAGTCCACATATCACTGTGTCTCTCCCTATCAGTATTATTTTATAAGAGCTGTATACATACCACAGGCTGCATTCAAGCTCATCTGAGCACTGATCGCCTCTCACCGCGGGATATGTATTACAGCTTGCTAAGAAGGGCCCCCATCTGCGTGTATGCGGAGAGTTAGGCACAGGGACAAAACTGTCATGTTTTCTCATTGTACAATCTGCTGAAGTCTGTTTCTGCTAGGTGTGGAGATAGAAAATGCTACGGCCCTAACTCTGAGTCAGAGACACAGCTCTGTGAATCGACCCAGGGGCTGTACAGAATGTAAATGAGCTCTCAGCTAGTGAATTGCAAGGAGGATCAGGAGGGATTAGACCCACACTGGATATCAGTGTAAATAAAAACACAAGATAAGGGACACTGTAGAAACAAGGCAGCTTTGCTAATGACTTCCAATTGCAAAGTTGCTTGTTTTCACTGTCCCCTTATTCTGAAGACCATTTAATGAAACTATAACACACCTTTAATAACCTGTTAAATGATAACATATAAAAGGTTATTACAGACGTGTAGATACCGAATGTGTGTAGGTTTTTTGTGTACTGTATGCACAATAACTACCGTGTTTCCCCGAAAATAAGACATAGCGGAAATTACAGAGGGTTGAAGGACCTGTGAAGGGAGTTCATGTGACTGATGTCACCACAGGTACCGAACATCCAAGGACAGATAGTGTACAAGTAAGTGAGGGAAGGTGGTGGTGGTGGTAGAACAGAGCAATGATACTGACACACACAAATCTCACAGGATGGCTGATGGGCATGCTGGGACTTCTAGTTCTACAAGTCCCAGCATGTCATATTTGCCATCCTTTGAGATTAGTCACTGCAGCTGCCATAAAATGTCCTTTACATACATACAGTCATATGAAAAAGTTTGGGCACCCCTATTAATCTTAATCATTTTTAGTTCTAAATATTTGGGTGTTTGCAGCCGCCATTTCAATTTGATATATCTAATAACTGATGGACACAGTAATATTTCCGGATTGAAATGAGGTTTATTGTACTAACACAAAATGTGCGATATGCATTAAACCAAAATTTGACCGGTGCAAAAGTATGGGCACCCCAACAGAAAAGTGACATCAATATTTAGTGATCTCCTTTTGAAAAAATAACAGCCTCTAGTCGCCTCCTGTAGCTTTTAATCAGTTCTGGATCCTGGATGAAGGTATTTTTGACCATTCTCTTTATAAAACAATTCAAGTTTCAGTTAAGTTTGATGGTCGCCGAGCATGGACAGCCCGCTTCAAAGTATCCCACAGATGTTCAATGATATTCAGGTCTGGGGCCATTCCAGAACATTGTAATTGTTCCTCTGCATGAATGCCTGAGTAGATTTGGAGCTGTGTTTGCGATCATTGTCTTGCTGAAATATCCATCCCGGCGTAACTTCAAATTCATCACTGATTTTGTACATTATTCTGAAGAATCTGCTGATACTGAGTTGAATCCATGCGACCCTCAACTTAACAAGATTCCCGGTGCCGGCATTGGCCACACAGCCCCAAAGCATGATGGAATCCTCCTCCAAATTTTACAGTGGGTAGCAAGTGTTTTTCTTGGAATGCTGCGTTTTTGGGACGCCATGCATAACGCCTTTTTGTATGACCAAGCAACTCAATCTTTGTTTCATCAGTCCACAGGAGCTTCTTCCAAAATGAAGCTGGCTTGTCCAATGTGCTTTTGCATACCTCAGGCGACTCTGTTTGTGGCGTGCTTTCAGAAACGGCTTCTTTCGCATCACTCTCCCATACAGCTTCTCCTTGTGCAAAGTGTGCTGTATTGTTGACGAATGCACAGTGACACCATCTGCAGCAAGATGATGCTGCAGCTCTTTGGAGGTGGTCTGTGGATTGTCCTTGACTCTTCTTCACCATTCTTTTTCTCTGCCTTTTTGATATTTTTCTTGGCCTGCCACTTCTGGGCTTAACAAGAACTGTCCCTGTGGTCTTCCATTTCCTTACTTATGTTCCTCACAGTGGAAACTGACAGGTTAAATCTCTGAGACAACTTTTTGTATCCTTCCCCTGAACAACTATGTTGAACAATCTTTGTTTTCAGATCATTTGCGAGTTGTTTTGAGGAGCCCATGATGCCACTCTTCACAGGAGATTCAAATAGGAGAACAACTTGCAATTGGCCACCTTAAATACCTTTTCTCATCATTGGATACACCTGGCTATGAAGTTAAAAGCTCAGTGAGGTTACAAAACCAATGTTGTGCTTCAGAAAGTCAGTAAAAAGTAGTTAGGAGTATTCAAATCAATAAAATGATAACGGTACCCAAATTTTTGCACCAGTCAAAATTTGGTTTAATGCATATTGCACATTTTGTGTTAGTACAATAAACCTCATTTCAATCCGGAAATATTACTGTGTCCATCAGTTATTAGATATATCAAATTGAAATGGCTGTTGCAAACACCCAAATATTTAGAACTAAAAAGGAGTAAGATTAATAGGGGTGCCCAAACTTTTTCATATGACTGTATATCCTATGGTTTGTGACTCTAAACTTTGATATATTACACACACACATATATATATATATATATATTTATATATATACATACATACACACACACACACAGACACGCACACACACGCACGCATAAACACACAGACTAGTATAGCATGCCATCATTTATTCAAGGAAAAATAAGACATCCCCTGAAAATAAGACACAGCTCGTCTTTAGGAGCAAAAATTAATATAAGACGCTGTCTTATTTTCGGGGAAACTTAAATATTTTTATTTTTTTCTACACTTTTTATTTTTTTTACTTCCTTCAGGGTATGTTCACACAGCGTATTTGCGGGGTGTAATTCAGCCCTGCAAATACAGTTATTCACAGCTAGGATTACCGGTCATTTTCTCCGGCGTACTATACGGGCTGGGGAAAAGAATTGACATGTCACTTATTGCCGGCGCATAAAAAAAGTGAATGTCATTGGGAGCCGGTTGGCCAGCGCGTACTTCTATAACATCCTGTGTATTGTGGCGTGTACAGAACGTGCCGCAATATACTTTGTGAACGTACCCTTAAGGGATAACTATTTAACACTTTTGTTTCTTACACTAAGTAATGTATCAGAATACATGAATATTCCAATCCAGCACTTTGTGTCAGTCTGACACGGGCAGCAGTCAGGGCAGCACACAGTGTGCCCTGTCAGAGGCCTGCTAGACCGACAGCCCTCAAACTACTCTAGGTACCCAGGGCTGACTGTACAGACGTTCCCCAGGCTCAATCGGGTCACCGGGAGTCCAGATCACCCAATGGAGAAGGGGAGTGACCTTTGATTATTCCGCCATTACAGACTGTAGCAATGAAAGGGTTAAACGCCAGGGATGGGAGGCTTCCGATGCACCCCGGCGCTTAGAGACTTCTCTAGGAACAGAGCTGTTAAATACAGCTCCGTTCCTAGCACAGTTGCGGTGCTGGGAGCCACAAAACTCCTTTGCAACCTGCACTGCCCACCGTCTATAGTTGATGGGCAGTTGTTAAGGAGTTTATAAGTCTGGTCCTTCTATGCTCTAAGAATCCATAGCCTTGATTTAGTGTTTACCATGTGACGGATGGACAGCAGTGTCTGGTTAGAGTGTTTTAACCCTATGAGTGCCAGTTAAAGGCAGAGATCTATCCCCTCTGATTATGGGAAGGTGGTAGCAGCGTATGTTTTGGGATGCCTGGACTGCACTGGGGTGTGATTTCTGCTCAATCTGCCAACTGAGTCTAAGGGGAGTGGAGACAGATTAACCCCTTGCAGTGTCATCCACATCACATGCTGGTGTGTACGAGTCAAGAAAACACAAGTGTTAACTGCTATCATACCAACTGATAGAGTAACATTATGCGAAATATGCCACACAGTAATCAAACATTTTGGAATATTCTCCCACCCTCAAATGCAAATATTTTTCAATATAGTATTTTACGCCAAAATGGTGGTATCTCAAAAAAGGGAGAAAAAAAAAAAAACACAAAACTCATACAGCTAAATCAACAGGAAAAAAATACAGTTAAAACTCATCTAAGTGATTGCGACTTCTCGCAGCATAAACATGATAAAGGTCCTTTTTATTAGAACGCAAAAGACGAACTGTGGTGCAGCCATTGGCTATAACAGAACAAACACCATCATGAGGTTGCTCTAGTTTAGCCAATGGCTACGCCGTGGTATAGGTTTGAATACCTTTCGGCAGCTATTGAGTCTTCCACAGAGGACGTCGGGCTCATGCTTTATGTGAACAAGGCTCCAATTACGAATGGTGCAGCGTTTCCTGGATTTACAAACACCATATATGCCACCCGGAGCCGCAACAGGACTCAGGAGTGAAAGAGCCCCATGCAATTTGGTGATTTACACAGTATTGGCTGTCAATTGTGGAAGCTCTATGGGTGTGTCCACACGGTATATGTAAAATACCGGTCGGGTTCAGTTTAAGAATCCGGACAGTATTTTATTGCTTTTTGATGGTTTTGGGGGGCGGTTATGTCCACGGACTCACCCATCCCCCATAACTATTGAATTGCACGCCCTCCACCCGAAAACCGGGCAGAAGATAGTGCATGTTCCATGTTTTTCCGAACACCGACAGCTGACAATCCGTTCAGTGTAGACTACCGAACGGATTTTCTTTTATAGTCTATGGGAATGGTTTCTTGTCGGTTTTCAGATGACTCCCAAATCCACAAACCATCTGAAAATCCGACCGATAAACCATGCTGCGCGGACAGACCTTAAGAAGAGAGAAGAGAATTAACCAAGAAGTGACCACATTGTAGAAACTATACCCAAAGATTTGATTTAGGCCGTGTTCACACGGCTTATTCAAGCCGTAATTGCGGGACGGATCCCCCCCGCAATACAGCTTGAGTAAGGGGCGCGGTGGGGGAGCTGCTCGCCGGCCCCATAGACAATGCATTATTCACGGCGCGTATTGAGCCTGGATAATGTGCAGGTCACTTTCTCCCCCCGCGGCGGATTCGCCGAGCGGGGAGGAGAGACGGAATCCATAGATCTCTATGAGAACTGTGGATTACCGTAATGAATGGGACGGATTGGAGCCGTACTGAAGCGCAAATCCGGCGCGCAGTAAAGACTCCAATCCGCGGCCAAATAAACCGTGTGAACGAGGCCTTAGGGGTGTAGCGAGTATTTTGTCCCTCCCCCAGGTGTTTTTGAGAAATTAAAGCACAGTGTATTGCAACTTCAATAGATAGAACACTTCAAGGGGTGTTTCCACAATGCACTTTTGATGGCCTATCCTATCGACGGGCCATCAAGTCTGGAAGGTTCATGCCCCATTAATTTGGCTTTTGGAAAAAGGATATGACTGGACGAGTGTTTAGGCACCATCTTTCTTGCAGAGACTGAGGTACAATCCCTGAGATCCAACCCTATTTTGGAAATCACTCCCCTTAGGTTATTCATCCGGGTGTATAAGCAGTAGTTTTATTTGTTGCTTTATTGGTATTTAGGGATGTATGTAAGCTGTGTGGAGTACATATGGGTAAGGTAAGGCAGCAACCCATGCTTCCCAATCTTGGGTGCAGGCCAGGTGTTTTGGGCTAGGTGCCAATAATGAGAGACCTCTTTTATTCCATTTTGGAACACACTGCCCCTTTTTAGGACCTCCTCTTTGAAACGCTGCTAGAAAAACTTTGCTTCTAGGAGGTAGGGGTCTACAGAAGTTCACTTCTTGAGGGTATATGTCTGGCAAACCTGGAGCTAAATTGATGAAAGAGAGATGAACATACTTCGGGTCACCTTGGCATGGGCACGGACATTTCCACTTACCCCATGGCTGTGTCTGGAACAAGGCCATATGGAAAATATGGTTGTACAGGATATCCATTCTGCCCTAGTGCCTAATCTTTCGCAAGCCCTGTGGGGTCTATTAAAGGATGTTGGGTTTTGCATGAACCCATAGAAGATGTACTCCTCAGGCAAATAGATGAGGCGGCTAATCAGAATGAGGTTGTTATTATGGGGATAACTATCCAGACATCAATTGGGAATCTGAGCTTGTAGCTTCACAAAGGAAACAGGTTTTTGTAAATAACTAATGAAAATTTTCCTTTGCCAAATGGTGCAAGAACCGACTAGAGAAAGGCCCTTCTAGTTTTAAATATTGACTAATAGCCCTGAAGAGTAAAAAAGGGTTTTCGGGTTTGAGGGGCACCTAGGGAATACTGCCCAAAATATAATACTTTTCCCATTTATCCTTCAATAGATTTTTTTGTCAAGGAGCCACAAAAAACTGAATTTTAGGAAGGCTAATTTTATTCTGCTTAGGGAGGCCCTAAACCGTTTTGACTGGGACATGTGTTTAAATATGGCAGAACTAATAATAAATGGGATATTTTTAAAAACATCCTAGGCTACCACTGTGAGAGGTACATCCCTTATGGTAATAAAATTAATTAAAAAACAGGAAAACCCCAATGTGGATAACAGGGATGTAAAAGAGGCAATAAAAAACAAATAGAAAGCGTTTCAGCTACTAAAACAGGAGGGCAGTGAAGAGGCACTAAGAAGCTATAGGGAAAAAAATAAAGTGTGTAAAATAAAGATCAAGAAAGCAAAGCTGGAGAGGGAAAGACGTATTGCCATAGAAAGTAAAACAAACCCCCAAAATTATTTTTTAACTATTTTAAATAGTAAAACGATTAAAACAGAAAATGTTGGCCCTTGGAAAAATACTGCGGGAGAGACAGTAGAGGGCGATGGAAAAAGCAACCTATTAAAACACTTTTTTCTCCACTGTATTTACCGAGGAGGATGACCTTCCCGTTGAACAGAGGGATGAGGTAAACTCCAACTTAAAAATTTTTGTCTAACCCAGGAAAAAGTGCAGCTCCCTCTTAAGAAGATTAAAATTTGACAAATCCCAGGCCCTGCGGTATACACCCACGTTTTCCTAAGGGAGTTAAGTGATGTTTATTTTAGGCCCTATTCTTATATTCATGGACTGGGCTAATACGGGGTATGTCCCAAAGGATTGGCGCATAGAAATGTGGGTGCCAATATTCAAAAAGGGGTCAAAAAGTGTCGGGGAAACTATAGGCGGTAAGTTTGACCTCTGTTGTAGGTAAAATGTTTGAAGGTTTTCTCAGAGATGCTATCCCGGAGTATCTACTGAAAATAAATGTATAACGCCGTTCCAGCATGGGTTTATGAAGAAATCGGTCCCGTCAGACTAATCTCATCAGCTTTATGAGGAAGTCAGTGCTAGACTGGTCGGGGTGAGACACTGGATGTCATATATCTGATTTTTCTAAAGCATTTGATACGGTTTCCACATAAAGTTGGTAAGTAAAATGAGAATGCTTGGATGGAGAAAATGTGTGCAAGTGGGTAAGTAAACTGGTCACTGATAGAAAACAAAGGGTAGTAACTAACGGTACATACTCAGACTGGATCGCTGTTACTAGTGGGGTACCACAAGGGTCAGTATTGGGCCCTATCCTCTAACATTTTCATTAATGATCTTACACATGGATTGCACAGTAGAATATCGATCTTTGCAGACGGTACTAAGCTCTGTAAAGTAATCAACACAATAGAGGAGAATGTGTTATTACAAGGGATCTGGATAAATTGGAGGCCTGGGCAGGGAAATGGCAGATGAGGTTTAATACAGAAATGCAAGGTTATGCACATGGGGAGGAAAAATCCATTACATGATTACATGTTAAATGGAAAAACCACTGGGTAAAAGTGACATGGAGAAGGATTTGGGAATCCTGGTGGACAGTAAACTTAATTGTAGCAGCCAGTGTCAGGCAGCAGCACCAAAGCAAATAGGCTCATGGGGTGCATTAAAAGGGGCATAGATGCACATGATGAGAACATTATTCTCCCATTATACAAGTCACTGGTCAGACAACACATGGAATATTGTGGACAGTTTTGGGCACCAGTGCACAGGAAAGACATTGTAGAGCTTGAACAGGTTTCAAAAAGGGAGGCAACAAAAATAATAAAAGACTGGGTGGACTTCAATACCCAGAAAGATTAGCAAGATTGGGGTTATTTAGTTTAGAGAAAAGAAGGCTTTGGGGGGACATAATAAATATGTTTAAATACATCAAAGGTCAATATAGAGATCTCTAGGGAGTTGAAGTCTCTTCTTTGCAAATGGCATTCCCTGCCTATCTCGTTTTTTGGTAGGATTAATGCGGTTAAGATGACAATTCTGCCCAAACTCTTATACTTCGAGACAATCCCAGTGCCGGTCCCTGTACGGGAGCTGAGGTCCCTTCAGGCAGCCTCCCTGCACTTTATTTGGTCTAGGGGCAGACACCGAGTGGCAAAGGATGTCTTAATGACGAGTAAGCAGGGCGGGGGGGGCTTGGCGGTACCCAACTTTCTCCACTATTATTGGGCAGCCCATCTTCGCCGTATTCCGGCATGGTCAGCCCTGAGATCATACTCCAAATGGATGGAGGTAGAGAGGCTCTGGTTGGCTCCAATCCATCCTAACTCGTTTCTCTGGCACTCTATGCCACTCCCCTATAGACCAGCTCTGTTGGGCCCGATTAGGTTCACTCTTAGTGTCTGGCAGACATGCAGAGACCAGTTACATTTGGCTTCCCCAGCTTCTCCTATGACATCGTTCTTGTGCACACCTCTCCTGCCCCCTAGTTCTTCGGGGTTCTTCGCTCGACCATGGCTGGGGCGAGATCTGTTTCGCTTTGCAGACATTGCGGGGTTCCGGGACAGGAGGCTTCTTCCCTTTGAGGTACTCCAAGAGCAGCTTGACCTCCCAGCTACCGCTAGATTCATTATCTCCAGATCAATAACCTCCTTTCCTCACTTTATGGTACTTCAGTTCTCTCCCCCCCTACTATTTTTGAGCGCTTGTGCAAAAGTGGGACCTCTACCGGGGGTTTGATCTCCTCTTTATACACGCTGTTGAATGAGGCCCCGGAGAGGGAGCCTAGAATCCATAAATATATGACAAAATGGGAAGCCTACCTAGGCAAACCGGTTCCCTACACTACTTGGCAGGTTATATGGAGGGCAGCGGCCAAGTCTTCGATCTGCGTGGCCAGAAGGAGAATTATACAAGATCCTTCTTCATTGGTACCATACACCCGATCTTCTCCACAGGTGGTTCCCCCAAACCCGTCGGTCTGCTGGAGGATGTGGCAATGCCACCGGAACCTCCCCCACTTTATTCTGGGAGTGCTCAGCCCTGGGCCATTCTGGGGGGAAGTGAGGGACCTTTTGGGTAGGGTCTTAGATGTGGAGATTCCTCTCGACCCTTGACGTACTATTGAGTGGCCGGTGATGGCCTTCAAGGGTCAAAGCCAGACTGATGCTGCATGTCCTCACGGCGGCTAGGTGCCTGATATCGGGAGATGGAAACAAACCAACCCCCCCCAGCGGCTTTGTTCTTGTCCAGAAGAATTGGAGAGATTCGTCGTATGGAGTACTGACAGTGTTATACATAATCAGGTAGACCAGTTTGAGAAAGTATGGGCCATTTGGATTTGCGTTTTGATTTTTTGAGCGAGTGGGCTGCCTTTTCCCTCCCTTCCCTCCCCCTCTTGTCTGTCCTATTGTCCTATGTTTTGATCTTTCAAGATCTAAGAGATTACCTTAAGTAATCTTTGTTCATCTTCGTTAAGGTGTGCGTTTGGACGCCAGGGGTTTCGCCCAGGCATACATACTGGTGGGCCTCTTGCTCGTTGTCTACCCTTTGAAGAGGTATGGTGGGAGCATGTCTCTCTTCACATTTATGCTAACCTACACTGGAGTGCACGTCTCCTTGTTGTGCCAGATGAAATGGATTGGGCATGTGTTTCCACGTAGTAGGCTTAAGCAAATATGCATCTCTACTGGGTTTCACTAGACTCGTTGGCGCCCTCTCCTGCGGTATTTGACACTGTGCACTATAATACCCTGCTATCTGCCACTTGCAAAGTAGGACATGGTGGGTATTGCTGAATGGAGTTGCTCCGATAATTTTGTATGCCATTTTGATGCGATACATGACACTGCTGTATACTTGTTTACTTGTGTATTGATGAAAAACAAAAATTTCTGAATAAAAATACAGTTACAAAAAAAAAAATATAGAGATCTCTCCCAATATTTATTTATACCCAGGGCTGTATATAGAACAAGGGGGCATCCTCTACGTCTTGAGGAACGAAAGTTTCTACATAAACATAGAAAAGGATTCTTTACTGTAAGAGCAGTGAGACTGTGGAACTCTCTGCCAGAGGAAAATGTCAAGGGGAATTCAATAACAGAGTTCAAGAAGGGCTTGGATGCATTTCTGGAGCGTAATAATATAACAAGTTATAGTGACTAGGATTCAGGAGAGGGGTCGTTGATCCAGGGATTTTTCCGATTGACAGATTGGAGTCGGGAAGGAATTTTTCCCTAAAATGAGGACAATTGGCTTCTACCTCATTGGGTTTTTTTTGCCTTCCTCTGGATCAACACCTTAGCACAACAGGCTGAACTGGATGGACGTCTTGTCTTTTTTCGGCCTTACAAACTATGAAACTATGAAAGACTTCTTAGGCTTAGAAATTGGTGTTGGCCACAATTTTGCATCACTGTGTCAAGGGCCATAAAATTAGAATTTTTCCATTGATAACCATATGAGAGCACCATTTGCAGAATTACCTTGACATACATGTATATAATGTTGTACAAAAGTACATCCAGCTCAGAACATACAGGAAGGAGTTACAGGCTATGAACATCTTTGCTCAGACAATTGTTTATTGTTCATATACTTCCTAAATGCACAATTAAGCAACTTTCTAAACAGTATTCATTATAATGTGCCCACTATTTGTTGCTGGGGAGTCTGTTACACCTTCACAACTGGCTGTGCTGCTGTTTCCAACATAGATCTGACAGCGCAATGATAATGACTGTGGACTCTCTCTGCTCTCCCAGTTCTGGATACAGAGGTAGGAGGGTTGTACATGCCGATCACAATGCAAAGGAAAAAAATGTCATGTCCTGCTTGTCCTCTACTCAGCTTTCAGAGTCCATGAAAGGGGACGGGTATACTTTGTATGAACTGCACAGCATGTGACCCATCAGGCAAGACATCGCCATGCCTTCCCCCACAGTGTGCTCACTCCTGAGTCTCCACCAGGGGTGTCAAACTGCCGCCCTCCAGCTGTTGGGAAACTACAACTCCCATCATGCATTTGTATAATCTATAACAGTCGGCATGATGGGAGATGTAGTTTCACAACAGCTGGAGGGCCGCAGTTCGACACCCGTGCTCTAGTCAAATGAAGATATGCTTAGGTAAAGTCAAAGAGCTGTGTGTAGCTACAATGTAGCTGAGTGGTTAGCACTTCTGCCTTTCAGCACTGAGATTCAAGGTTCAAATCCTTGCAGGAATCAAACATGTGGGGTTTTTTTCCCTCAATGCACCCACCAGATTGAGTTTTTGCTTTTTTGAAGGAGAGCAAGGGAGGGAGGATGAAAAAAAACAAAAAAACAAAAAACAAGCATGATAACTTATCTGCACTGTTTGAATAATTACTAAGGAGTACAGAGGACGTTAGTAGTAAGAGTGCATGTGGTTACTAAGCAGGCAAAAGACTGACAGTAGCTGCCTGAGAGGAGAGGTGATGTCTCAGCATGTGGGGCCAGGACTGAGGAGCTCTCATCACTGGTCGTATCACCAGGAGATGAGCTGTACAATATGGATCACTAAGGGAGCAGCTAAAACAAAAATGGTGCAGAATGTTTTAAACTGATGAACGGCGAAAAGGTTTATTTAATTTCTAAGCTTCCCATGTCTATTTTACTTGGTAGGAAAACCCCTTTAAAAAAAATCCTGCAGTGTGGTGTTTCTGGGGAGGGCAGGGGTCTCCACGTCAGTGTCTGGCAGCACAAGAAAGAAAAAGGAGGAAAAAAAAAAACCCACAAAGGCTGTAGTACAAACTTATTTTCACAGAGGGCAACAGATTACCCTTAAAGGAGTTTGACATGTGCCACAGAATAAGAAAATCCAAGAATAAAGCGGTGCCGATACATGAGAGCTAGTAAAGGCAACAGCATCCTAGACACACAAAGCGGGCATTCCACATTTACTAGCAGGAACACCCCCAAGAGACAAATCTGGAGCAAGGAGCCGGTTGCAAACCGACTACTGGGGGGGCAGGGTGAGGGAGGATGTTTGGAACACTGCACCCAGGACATTTTTCATTTTCTATTTTGCTAAACCGGGCCTTTTACCCCTTGAGGTCCAAGGGGCATCTGTTTCATTGTCTGCACCCAAGTTCATATAATCACTGAACTACATATAACTAAGGCTCCCTTTAATAGGTTTGCATTAGTTTCGCTATCTGACTGGAATGTTCATGCTAAATGGGTCATAAACCCTGCATTTAGCCCCTTACAATCCTCACGGTCCTGAGGGGGTTAATATTTACACTCCTATTTCACAGCCCACAGATGAACTTGTCGGCACACAACCTGCTGAGCGCAGGAAAAGCCTGCACATGGTCCGGCCTGTGTTTACCCCCCTCAGTGATTTACATCCTTTTTATTTCGGTCTACGTTAGAAACCTGAGATCAATGTACGCTACATAACAGTCCAGCGCCCAAAAGGAAGTACAAGGCCACGGCTGACTGGTGGCATCTAGTTGAGGGGGAAGGGGGACTCTGCATGTACGGTAAAGGGGGTTATTCATCACAAAGTCATTAAGAGCATTGTCTCTACAGGCACAAATACATACGGTGACCCAGTTTCCCCAGAAAGGAAGACAGGGAAAGGCTGTACTTGGGTACACGCACACATGCACAGCTATTTTTGCAGCTGTAATATTGCAGTGAATGGAATTTTATATCGATAAATTGCTGCCAAAAACGCAATTTTTAGAAATGGTTCATAAAGCCGCCCCCTTAATAAAAACAGATAGAAGGACCATGTCTGTGGTTTTCGTGCGAATGTAACCGAACAGGAAGAGGGACGCCGTCCCCTGCTCCTCTGCAGGATCCAGTCCACAAGAGCAAAGAACTACTAATTTGCAAACCCTAAGGCTAAGTTCACATGGCCTAATTACGCTCTGCAATTACGCCATGTGTTCAGGAGCTCCCGCGGGGCGGTGGTGTATTGTGCGAGCGGGGAGAGGAGCCGTTATCCATAGTTCTCTATGAGAACTGTGGATTACCGTAATGACTGGGACGTATTTTGGCATGTATTGAGCGCAGTACCCCGTGAAATACGTCCCAATTTAAGCCGTGTGAACGTAGCCTAAGGCCTTGTCCCCACGGCACCGGTTTGCGGTGTTGAAAACAGTCTTAAAAAACCGGCCGCAAACTTTTACATGGACTTCTATGGAAAACCTGTGCAGCAGTCCACCCGTCTGAAAAACATTCTACTTGTTCAGTCTTCCGTCTGTTTTTCAGATGGAATCTGAACGGGAAGGTGGAGGGTTTTTTTCTGCTAAACGCGGAGAAAAGCCGTCCTCCCGCGGCCATGTGCACGGCAGACAAACCAGACAAACAACGGTTGGATAAACCGACCAGTATTTGTCCTGTGCCGGGTAAATGGCCCCAAAGGGTATCTAACAGGAAACCTATCTAAGAGCAGGATACAATCGAGGCGCTGAGCTACCTTCATTCTTAAGTTGAATTTATATGTAAATTGGAACAGGTACATTGATTTAATACCAGCAACATGGCAATTGTAGGGAAGGGTTAACACTCCTTTTACCATTTGTGTTTTGCCGTCTATGCCTCTATTTAAAAGGGTTCACCTATTTTTCTGTCTCGTGCTGCTGTGGCATGCTGGCACTTGTCCATAGCTACTAGCTGCTGTGGGACATGGAACTACAATTGTCAGCATGCCACAGAGGCAAACATGAACTAATCAGCACCCAGGAGCATTAAGGGTATGTTCACTCGGTGTGTTGGGTCCTTGTGAACATAAACTTTCAGATGCGTGTCTGGGTCTGTCTAGAGGGCCCCAAACATGCATCTAACAATGAGCAGTGTGATTTACACTGCTCGCAATGTAAGACATGTATTGGCGTTCACATGAGGCTCTCATTGCGTCTTTCGGATTCGTTTCAAGAATTGACATGTCAATACTTGGTCAGAAAGGTGCAGCAGGAGCCCTATAATAAGGGATAGGGTGCGATCCTGCTGCATCCAACACGCATACAAACAGGCAGCTGCGTGGGATCCCGTGTTGGATCCGATCGACGCTACCTTTTTGGATGCGATATTGGGGTTCAACACGGATCCGAAATCGTATCCAATAACACCGCGTGAACATACCCTAAGAACAGACCAGTGCCAGGGCTGAAAGCACCAGGCCAGAGTGACATGAGGGGGAGCTGTTGTGTCGGCCTGAAGACGGAGATCCCCAGGACAGAGTAGGAGAAAGGCAAAAAGCACAGCAACTTTTATGTCGGCAAGACGACACAGCGGGCAGAGGAAGGCTGGCGATGATCCAGCGTTATTATGGGCTGTGATGGCATGTGAGGTCAGCAGGCTGCGCCATGCTCCGTAAGTCTCCTTTCATAACTAGGAGACAGAGGTAAATCAGAACGTTGTAAGTCGGGGACTGCCTGTACAGGATTACACTGACAGATAACACCTCCATACAGATAACACAGGATGCACCATTCACAATACACTGATTTCTCAGTGTAATCCTGCATGTGACTATGACAAGGAGAGTACTGACTGGCAACACCTATAAATAATAGGTTTGGCACCTTGGATTTAGGTCAGGCCGACTCAGTTCAACCTACATTTTGATAGAGATCTCAGGTTGAGTCAAACTGGCCTGACCCGAATCTGAAGCGCAACACTACACAGAACACTCCCTCACGACAGACACCTTATGTTCTGTACAGATCGCTTTTCAGCAGTCTCCTCAATCACAGGCAGGAGAACACTGACAGGTAACACCTATACTATAAAGCTAGAGGCAGAAGATACAGCAGGAGATGAGACCACTCACCTCCTCCTCTGTGCACAAGTCACAGAGCATGCCCAGTACACCCTTCCATAGAAGTCAATGAACATCCGTGGACAACAGTTTCTTATGGTCTGTGCGTCCACTGGCAAGTGCATCTCTGAATGCTACAAATATAGCAAAGAGCTAGCCCAGGTAAAATAGGCGCCCCCGTAATGTACAGAGCAAAAAAGTGATTACAAAAAAAAAACAAAACCACACAACTAAGAAGAATGTATGTGTCCGGCTTAAAGGTTTGTCGTCACTACTTTGATGATCATTTACCAAACAGTCCTGTTTCTTTGTTTCACTGTTAATTAGAGGCATTGTAGAAGCCAGGTCTGAACTATAGCAACCAGTGCGCAGCCTATCAGACGATCAAACAGGTCAGTGTAGCTATAGCGAGCCTGTGGAGCTGATGCAGCCCTATACAAGAGGGGATATCTACGGAATAGGTAGGACTCTGTGAAGGACACATATCTACAAAGTGACTTTTTTTTTAGCAAGAACCTTTAAAAATGCAAATCATTCCTGTAGGTCGATACAGACCCCTTTAAGTACAAAGAGTGACATGCATGAAATTTGGCGTTAACACGCCAAACTTTATGCGCATTATACTGGCATAGAAAGCTCCTGATTTATGACCGTGCTCATACGAGCGGTCTCCCCTCACCTCCCTGTCCTCTTCCCCCCCTCCTTGTAATTGTAAGCCCTCAGGGCAGGGTCCTTCGCATCCCTCTGTCTGCCATTGTCATTATCCCTTATCACTGTACTCGATGACTTATGTAATTTAGTAAACCCCTCGAATGTAAGCGCACCTGGAAATCAAGCGCTTTAAAATAAATAATAATAATAATCTAGCGCTAATGACAGTTCTTGGCACAGGTAAACCACTTTGCCAGTGCTCTAAGGACTACCTGTTTCCAGCAGTAATGCGCCCGCATACGCAGCAGCACAGTTATAAAGTGTAATTCATAAATACTGTCCCGTTCCCGCCCCTAGATCGGCGCGCATTATAAAGCCGCAAGGCACGATGTATATGCGCCAGAGAAATGGCGGAGCGTGAGATTTAAAAAAAACGTATGAATAGGGCAGCACCATATATCGGGACTGAAAAAACGTCAGAATACCTGCGCAGCCCATTCATACGATTCACCCAAAATTATATATACCCAAATAACAATATACAACATATAACATCCCGGTTGTGAACGGGAATAGGACTGAGGAGTTGTCTTAAGTTGAAGGTGTATGTAAGTCGGAAACCGTAGATTTATTAAATTAACTCCAGCACAAAAGGTTTTTTTGTTGTTTTTTTTTTAGGTTTCGGATAGTGCAGGAAGGATTGTTAATTTGTTTTGAGTGGTCTGTGCCCCAATAAAGATTCACCTATTGCTGCTGTGCAATGCTGGAACCTCTCCATAGCTACTTATCTTCTGTGAACAAGAAACTACAAGTGCCTGCATTCGAGCACAATTCTCCTTTGTAACTATGGACAGGTATAAGCCAGGATTTGCCTGTGTTTTTGTATAAAAAACACACACCGATAAAATAAATAATATATATAATAGTTATATTATATTTATATATATATATATATATATACATATACTACTTCACACTAAATCACACTTTACCTCTACATCTCTACATCTCACACAAACCATATGCCACCACGATGGAGTAAAATTGAAAAGATGCCCAACTCCAAACCAAAAGTAATCAAAGAAAAGTATTTTATTCCCTCCAGAGTCTAAGATGCGACGATTCAACCTCTCCACTGACCTCTTTGTCGAGCGTTAAATTACAACGTAGGACACTTCCCCCTCAACACGCTTACCATTTCATCAAAACTTTGTGTGTGGTTCATCCCCTGCCAATTCCATCAGGTTGGAAGGTCTATTAAACGGGGGAAAAAAAAAATGAAAATTATATTCTGATTGTCATTATATCTTACAATTTTTTTTATTGGTCCGTGTATTGTTCAGGATTATAATGTTCATAATGGTTCACACATTGGTCTTATGTATAAACCGGTCTAGCAGAAACTGGTCCCCATAGCAACCAAGCTCCGCTTTCCTCATATACTGGCTCTGGGAAAAATGAAAAGCTTGAACGTTGCTAATGGGCAGACATCTTCCTTCCTATACCCACTTTTAATACATAGCCCACTTGCCCGCATCTTTCAGGATCGCTCAGCTTTTGCTCGACATCTGCCTCAGTGTAAACTGATCCCGACGCTCTATCCCATAAAATATTCTACTTCAGTGGAGCGACCAAGGATTAAGTCCTCACACAAACCCCCCACCAATGGTGCCTTTTTAAATAAGAAACCTTACCAGCCTGTGAGCATTGCTTGAGACATCAACACACGACATCATCAGAGGCGATGTTCCCCTTGACCTATAATGGGCCCGCCAGGTCTTCCTGTGGATGTCCTACAACTTATTCTTCCTCCAAGATATCCGACTTTTTAAGAAACTTCTATGTAGATTGAATAGATCCACAATTATAATCCAGTAGTGAAACTGCCAAAGACACCACTAACTGTGCGCGACAACTCCGCTCTGGCTCATACCCAGCTCCGTCTCATAGGGGCAGGTCTATCAACATTCTCCCAACAACATCTACTTAGAGTACCGCTGTATGTGGACACCAAAACTATGGAAAACTTAATGGTTTCTGAAGGCCCCAAATGTCACCAACAATAATGCGATTAAAGAAAATGAAGTCCGATAACTTCAACATAAAAGTCACATATTTTGACCAGCCGCTAATATCCAGAGTAACCTATCCGTGTGCAGCCAGACGATCACTAGTGACCATCTATGGCCATCTAGCAGGGAGTGACTCAATATGGTCCTGTTGTCTAGAGCCGACTGCAATCCACTCACATCTACGCCAGGCCCCATACACAGCAGGTTTAGAGTGCATGTGAGCAATCCGTCTGCTCCGTGACCCCATACACAGTATGGGTTAGCAGAGGTGCAGCACATCCATCTGCTCCGGGCCCTCATACACAAGTAGGGTTAGCAGAGGTGCAGTAACAGTCCTCTGCCTCCAGGGGCCTCCATACACATAGGTTAGCAAGTGCAGTCGACATCCATCTGCTCTCCGGCCCCATTACACAGTAGTGTTAGCAGATGTGCAGTGACATCCCATCTGCTCCAGGCCCCATACACAGTAGGGGTTAGAGGTGCAGTGAACATCCCATCTGCCTCCAAGGCCCCATACACAGGTATGGTTAGCAGAGTGCAGGTGAACATCCGTCTGCTCCGGGGGCCCCATACACAGTTGTTTTAGCAGATGCAGTGACCTCCTGTCAGCTCCGGGGGCCTCTATACACATTGTAGGGTTAGCAAGGTGCATGACCGCCTCTGCTCCGGGCTCCATATCACACGTAAGAGGGATAGCCAGAGGTGCAGCGCAACAACCCGTCAGCTCCAGGCCCCATACACAGTAGGGTTAGCAGAGGTGCAGGTCAGCCGTTCTGCTCCTTGGGAGCGATCTCCGGGCTCCCATACCCATAGGGTAGCAAGGGTGCAGTGAATCCGTCTGCTCCATGGGCCCCATACATACCGTGAGGGTTTAGCAAGGTGCAGTGACATCCGTCTGGCTCCTTTCCCAGGCCCAAACACAGTAGGTTAGCAGAGGTGCCAGTGACATCCATTCTGCTCCCACGCCAAAATACGTATTTAGCAGGTGCAGTGACATCCGTCTCTCCGGGGCCCCATACACAGTAGGGTTAGCAGAGGTGCAGTAACATCCGTCTGCCTCGGGCCCTATACACAGTAGGTTTTAGCAGAGGTGCAGTGAATCCGTCTGCTCCGGCCCCAAACGCATAGGGTTCACAAACTATTGTGTTAGAAAACCTGCCTGTCCCCCTGTCCGTTTGGCAGTGAGCTGTTCCCAGTTAGAGTGTCTGTCGCCTTCACGCAACTTCATAGTTTGACGCCTCACATCTCCCTCACATCATGCACACGTGTGCTCTGGCTGTCTCCCCACAGGCTTATTCACCGATCACTTCTCACCCTCTATCATATACCCCTATATACTCACAAGCTCATCTTCTCTCCCTATATCATATAACCCTATTTATCACAACTCAGCTTCTCTCCTCAATCATATAACCCTATATATCGACAGAGCTCTGCACCTCTCTTACTATCATATAACCCTATATATCACAGAGCTCAGCTCCTCTATCATATAACCCTATATATCACAGAGCTCAGCTCTCTGCAACCTCAATATATAACCCAAATATCACTAGAGCTCACCTCCTCTGCCTCTCTTCTATAACCCTACAGTAGACAGGGCAAGACCAATTCAATAAATCGGTTGTATAACTCTCAACCTATGGGATATAAACTGACTGGAATTCTAACATATCCCCAAATTGGAAGGACCCCATACCCTGATTAAACCCACCAACCTATGCCACAGCTAGTGATGCATCAATGTTCATCAGTGCCATAGCTCATGATGTGGAGCAGGCAGGTTTCATGACCAAAAAATACCACCCAAGGTCACGGGTCGTCAGGCGGGTGGGACAGGAAAGAGTTGTTCCTCCCCTCCTGGTCAATCATGAGTAGACCCACCCCCCCTGTGAGATAGAATTTATCCAGTAAATAGATGATAAATGCTTCTTGCTGGAAAACCCCTTTATACAACAGCACAACACGTGTCAATGTTCTGTATTTCGGACTGCAGCGTGTGGGGCTTCCCATACGACATAACTTTTGTATACACAACAGCAGATAGGTCTGTCCGGCTCTGCTCGTGTGGGTGTGGTGTGTGGGTGGGGTGTGGGTGGTGTGTGTGGTGTGTGTGTGGTGTGTGTGGGGGTGTGTGTGGTGTGTTTGTGTGTGTGGTGTGTGTGTGGGTGGTGTGTGTGGATGTGTGTGTGGATGTGTGTGTGGATGTGTGTGTGGATGTGTGTGTGGATGTGTGTGTGGATGTGTGTGTGGATGTGTGTGTGGATGTGTGTGTGGATGTGTGTGTGGATGTGTGTGTGGATGTGTGTGTGGATGTGTGTGTGGATGTGTGTGTGGATGTGTGTGTGGATGTGTGTGTGGATGTGTGTGTGGATGTGTGTGTGGATGTGTTATGTGATGTGATGTGTTGAGTGTGTGTGGATGTGTGTGGATGTGTGTGTGGATGTGTGTGTGGATGTGTGTGTGGATGTGTGTGTGGATGTGTGTGTGGATGTGTGTGTGGATGTGTGTGTGGATGTGTGTGTGGATGTGTGTGTGGATGTGTGTGTGGGTGTGTGTGTGGGTGTGTGTGTGTTGTGGTGGTGTGGTTGTGTTGTGGAGGGTGTGGTTGTTGTGTGGATTGTTGTTTGTTTGTGTTGTGTGTTGTGGATGTTGTGGTGGTTGGGAGGTGGTTGGGGATTGTGTTGTGGTTGGTGATGTGGGTGTGTTGTGTTGGTGGTTGTGGTGTGTTTTGGGGGGTTTGTTGGGTGTTTTGTGTGGTTTTGTTGTGTGTAGGATGTGTGATGTGTGTGTTTGTGTGTGGTGTGGGTGTGAGGGTTGTGTGGGTGTGTTGTGTGTGTGTGGTGGGTGGGGATGTTGGTGGGAATGTTTTGATGGAGGAGTGGGGGGTTGTGTGTGTGTGTGTTGTTGTGGTGTATTGTGTTGTGGTGGTGGTGGTTGTTTGTGGTGGGTTGTGGTGGTTGTGGGTGTGGATAGTTTCTTGGGTGTGGGTGTGGTATTTATCTATTACTCTTCTCAGAGCAGCCAAGGATTGCCATTCTTTTTTCTGAAGTGTACATGCCCTTAATTACAGTCAGAATACTCTTCAATGACACGGGCTACTTTCATTATTTCAGTCTACTCCTGATCACTTCGTGCAGAGAAAAACTCAGGGACAACTATGAGCCCATAGAGCATGAGAAGTAAGTCCACTACCAGGATGTAAGACCCTAATTCATTGTACTAAGTGAACAGTTCTATTACATTGCATACCTCGATATCTGCAGCAGAAAGCACTGAAAAAACCCACACATAGGTCCCGCTCAGGTTAGCCTCGGTTCAAACCATGTCCCTCCATGTGTATGTTGCTGCAGTAAAGCACAAAGAGAGAGAGAAAAGTAGATTGGGAAAGATGCGTACCTCTTCTGTGTTTTGGACAAGCTCCTGGTTGTTAGTTGTACAAGTATAGCAGGGTCGTCCTCATCGGGCGGTTACTCCCTAGAGGCTATGTTCAGCAGCATACGGCTTGAAACTGGACTATCTTGCTGCCGTACTCCAAAAAACGGGCGAGAATACTCCCATCATTACTGTATTACGTGCCGTGAAAATGAATGACCCTATGAAGCTGCTGGCTGCTGACCCCCCCCCCACACCCCCGCTCTCACATCCCGCATAATTGCGGAATGAATATAACGTCCCCCAACAATTACTGCCGTGTGAACATAACCAAAGGGAGGTTGGTAATAGGACTGTAATATCACATAGGTATTCTGGACCACCCAATCTGTGTGAATACAGTTAAAATGAAGTTTTAGACATGGTTTGGGCATACCGTTTGGATTTGGTTACAAAACTGTGCAAATTATGTATAAAAAAAAAAGATTAAAAAGTTTGAACCCTCCTCAGAGATATATCGACAAAAAATAGACACGTACAAGTTCATTCATTGAAAATAAATTATAAAGGGTTGTCTCACTTAACTTGAATTCATCTGACATCAGTTTTGTTTTCTTGGTTTCACTTTGAATTCAGGGCAGTTTACTGGCTGCCATCGTAGGACCGGCATTAGAAGCCAGTCTTTAACTTAGCAACCAGTGCTGCTGCCTATCAGGAGAGATTGAACGGGTCCTGGTATCTATACAAAACCATGCTGGCAGCCATCAGAGAGATCGGAACAAGTCTTAGCCTATAGGCGACCTGAGGAGCTGATGCAGCCCATACAGGAGGGGATATCTAGGAAGAGGTAGGACATTTAATAGACATATATCGCGAAGTGACTTGTTTTTCCAAAGATCTTTAATATAAGAAGTAATCCATGTAGTGAGACAACCCCTTTAAAAAAAAAAAAAATCTCATTCATTATAAAGCAACAAAAGATAAATTGTATCCAACATGGCCGGCCAAACACCGCAGGGTAGAGACCGGCTCTATAAGAAAAAGGCAAATAACTGGACACTAGGAGTGAGGAGAACGGGCATGTCTATCGAAAACCAATGGATTATCCTTAGGATCTCCTGCCAAGGAAATGGTGGTCCTGGATCTACCGGCTGCTGGCAGAGGTAGAATAGAGATATAGCTTTGGCTTTCTTCATTCTAGTCTATGGGAATTATTGAAACAGCTGATCAAGCTCCCAAATTGTTTTTACAATTCCTATACATTGAGACTTCTGTATGGAAACGGTCTAGCTGTAAGACTATTGCCCATAGCAACCGAACAGAGCCCATAGCAACCAATCAGAGCTCAGCTTTCATTTCATATAGGGCTCTGGAAAAATGAAAGCTGAGCTCTGATTGGTTGCTATGGGCAACAGAGACAGTCTTACTGCTAAACACTTTTCATACACAAGACCCATAGTGTTGTGCTTCAGATTCCCAATTAGGGTGGGCCTGAAACGAGATTTGGCAGATTTCACCGAAAAAGCATCTCTAACCAGAACTTAGGGCTGAGTTAGAGTTACAGTGTTCCAATTCCCAATTGATTAGCTTTAAACATGTAGACAAAGGGTAAATAAAGAGAATTACCAAATACATTGCTGTACTGATGTTGCTTCCTTTCAGAGTAAGCGCGGTTCTCATCTCCCAATTGTGTACACAAGCTTCCCTGGGTTACCGACCACCTTTCTCCGCTGTAGCTCTAAACATTTAGAGCTCTGTAGTCTTGTGCCCTGCTGTTAAACCCCCTCCGTCTCCAATGTCCCTCTAACAGACTCAGCTAGGAATAGCAGAGCTGAAATGTCAGTCATTGCTGTAGAACCACCCACAGCCAGAACTGCTGGTGAACTGAACAGACTCCTCTTTCCATGAACACTACCTATAGATTACAACAGAGGTACAGCCTCATTTCCCATCTGTCTAGACCTTAACAGGTAAACCATTCCAAAATTCACCCCCAACCATGTCCCATGGTCTACCACACCTGCATGTCCGACACAGACGGCATACGTTCATTTAAAAGAGCAAAAGTAGTCCAATTAGAACTAAGAGTCTGCGGCCCTGCCCAGGTATCCGACCGGATGAACTTTTGAAGGGGTTTTGCCACAATCTCATTTCATACCTCCTGTATCCAGCTCTTCAGCTCTGTGTGCTCAGAAGGGAGGGGGGATGATTTGCTTGAATTGCATATCATGTGACCCAGCAGGATGACATCACCAGGCCTTTTCTCTATTTAGTCAAACAAAGGTCTGTTTATGTAAAGCATTGTGAGTAGTCGAGAGGTAAAGCTTTTGCCTCCAGGCACAAGGGTCCTAGGTTCAAATCCCTGCAGGAACCTAACCCGTTTTTTTTTCTCTTTATCAATGCACAGACCTCATTGAGGTTTTTTTTTTTTTATTTGTATGTTTGGGCTAATTACTAAAGAATACAGAGGACTGAGTAGAATGACAGCACCGGGTTTTAACACTCAGTAGCTGCCTGGGGGAGAGGTGATGTCTGAGCATGTGCGACCAGGACTGAGGAGCGCTCAGCCCTGGTCGTATCCCCTGGAGACGAGCTGTAAACAATGGATCACTAAGGCCATGTTCGCACGTATTTCAGCCCGTAATATGCGGCATACTGCGCGAATTACGGGCTGAAATACGCCCCAGTCATTACGGTAATCCACAGAAGTGAACCCGCCGCTAGTAATGATAGTCTATGGGCCCCCACTTCCGTCCACACGGCGTAATTGCGGGGCGTAATTACGCCCCGCAATTAAGCCGTGTGAACATAGCCTAAAGGAGCAGCTAAAACGGTGCAGAATTATTAATAATGAATGGTAAAAATGTTTGTTATTTCATTTGCAAGCTACCCACGTCAATTTTACTTTGTGGCAAAACCCTTTTAAGGAGTCCCGACATATCTCAAACAGAAGCCGAAAACGAGATGTGAATGGGGCCTTACATTAAGGAACAGCTGAGTGACAGAACCTGTATCCACTGTGTGATATTAGTCATCTTTCACAGCTCCTATACCGACCTATGTGTCCCCATGATTATAGACTAACAGACCCCGTATGTCTCTGTAGCAGGACCTCTTGACAAACCAAGGAAAATTTTGTAGAAATTTGCCAAAAGCTGAAAGGAAGCATAAAAGAGAATCAACAACTTTAACCCCTTAAGCCGAACACCTGAAAGTGTTAATGACCAGAACATTGTTTTTAGTTGTTGCCTCCTTCTGTTTCAACAGTTGTAACTTTTTTATTTTTTCAATGAGCAGTTGGATGAGGCCTCGTTTTCCGAGACAAGTTGTACTTTTGGGGAATAGTTTAAGTTCACTTATAAATAATTTCAGAATTTTTTCACTTTTTTTTTTTTTTTTTACCAAACCCTCCACATTTCAACTTTAAATTTAGATTAATTCTACAGGATATTTACGGTCTGTGATACCCAATATGTGTAGGGTTTTTTTTGGGGTGTAATTTATGCACAATTATTTTTTATTAAAAATTTTTTTTTTTTTTTTTACTTGTTTACTTTTATAAAAAAAAAAAAAAAAATCCCATGAAGGGAGAACTTACATTTTTTTTTTTTTTTTTTTTTTAACACTTTGTACTGTATTATCATATTCATATACGCTGATACGTTGTAATCTGTGTCAGTCTGACACAGGCAGTGATCAGGGCTGCCCTGATTGCTGGCTTCTTACACAGACAGCCCTAGGGCTACTAAGCACCCAGGGCTGACTGTGCAGCCGTTCCTTGGGCTCGGTCAGGTCACCGGGTGTCCTGATCACCCTTTGTGCTGCGATCCGTGGCAATCAAAGGGTTAAATCACCAGGGAGCGGAGGTTTCCCCCCACTCCTCAGTGCTTGCAGGAGCTGCGCTGGGATCAGGGCTGTGTAGTACAGCTCCGTTCTCAGCACTGCTGCGGCGCCGCAAACTCTGATGTCTGCAGCAACGACAAAAGACGTCGCTGCAGATGAACGACCTGAAATGCCTGACGTCAAATGGCGGTGGGCGGTCGTTAAGGAGTTAAAGGGGTTGCCTCACTACAAAAAGATCAGTTTCCAACACGTAGGAAACAGTAAACGAAGACACTTTCAAAATAATTAGTTTTGTTGAGGAGATGAGAGATTTTATCTCTGCTCCGAGTGCGAACAGGTTTCTCCAAACACCGACCTACTCTCCCCTTCTCTCTCTGCTCTTTGCCTTATCTGAGGGCAGGGAGTGACGTCACCACCTCGGACTCCTGGCAGCTTGAGACCAATGTGTTATTTCTAACAAAAGGAGAACAAACATGTGTTTACTTTGAGCTCCAAAGCTCTCTGCACTATAGATAAGATCTCCTGCTCTCATGTCCGTGCAATTATAAGAACTGTGAATACAGAACTAATCCCTGCTATAGAACCACCCACAGTCTGACCAGGAAAAGATAGAGGAACTGTAAATAAAAAAACGCTTTTGGCTCTGTGAAACAGCGTGGTGAGACAAGCCTTTTAATAACACAATGGGACCTGTAGCTTGTTACTTATATGAAACGGTCTAGACTTTAATAAGTTTATCTGGTAAGAATTGTTACAACTAACGAGATATTCTATACATTGTTGGACTCATGAGAGGACTTTTGTGTAGGATGTGCTCAGCAATTCTTTATGGATATATATATATATTATATATATATATATATAATATATATATATATATATATATACACATATATATACACATATATATATATATATACACACACACACACACACACACACACCTACATAAACAAATTACTCTCTAAATCTATCTATATCTCAGTATCATATATTTATATATTTTTTTTTTTTTACTTTATTTTGAGTTGTACATACAACCATTTTGCATCATGTTCACATACAGAAAATTCATTGTGTACCCATGAGAGAAATCCGTGTAGATTCCTTCTGCAGATTTTATATTTTGTGCAGTGGATTTCGCCTCAGATCTAGGTGTGGATTAGCTCCATTCAATGGGACTAACATGCACCCTTGTCTGCCAACATGTGTGGAAATCATAAGAAGAAAAGTTACGTCACTTATTCCACATTGTGGATTCCTGTTAAATTTAATGGGATGCGTCGGAGTAAAATTCTTCCAAATTTTGGTGCAGAATTCATGCAGATTTAAACACCAAAATCCGGCATGTGAACGCGCCCTGGTCATGATTTGTAGCCCTGTCTATTGTTTTGCTAGAAGGGAGTCTGGTCAGAGAGACCTATGGGATAAAAAAAAACTAAATGGTGAGAACTCCACAGAGAAAGCAGGCGCTATAATTACATGTGGCACACATTAGCAGCAGCCACCTGCAGGACTGGTATTTTTAACATGTGGGGGGAGGAACGGCTGCTCCCAGCCTCACATACTTCTTTGCTACTCCAGTTAAGATGATCACATAGCAGGAGGGGAGTAGTATTCCTAACTGAAGCTGGCTTTACACTGACCCAGCAGATTTAAAGGGGTTATCTACCCAGCTTTTTTTTTTTTTTTTTTTTCCTTCTTCAAAAGCAGCTTCGGTTTCATGCAAGGCCTGGTCATGCTGTGGGTGGTTCTATAGCAGTGATTGGCATATCCGCTCCAGATTCAAAGTTCTTCTAATTGCACTCACATGAAAGAAGATCCTATTTATCGAGCAGAGAGCTTCAGAAGTCAAAGTGAACAAAAGTAATCGGTCTCCTTTGTTTGTTAGAGAAAACACACTGTTCTCAAGCTGCCAGTGTCCTGAGCTGTGGTGATGTCACGCCTTGCTCTTTTAGATAAGACAAACAGCAGATAAGAGAAAAGAACAGGTCAGTTACCAGAGAAACCTGTCTGCACTCAGAGCAGACAAAATCTCTCATTTTATTATTATTATTATTATTATTATTATCATTTTGGAACGCCCTTGATTCCAGGGCGCTGTACATTTCAGGCGGGTACATAAATAACATTGGTCAAACAATTACAAAGTGACAATAAGTCACTAACAACTGGTACAGAGGGAGAGAGGGCCCTGCCCGCGAGGGCTTACAATCTACAGGGGAGGGGTGACGAGACAGAAGGTGAGGGGCACACATGTTTGTGGGGCGGAGCAGTGCAACCCGGTTAATGTTGGTTATAGGAAATTCTGAAGAGGTAGGTTTTCAGGTTTACGTTTGAAGCCGGTGAGAGGGGGAGAGTCTGATGTGTTGGGGCAGTGAGTTCCAAAGTGTGGGGGGAAGCACGAGAGAAGTCTTGGAGACGGTTGTGTGAGGAGTGATAAGAGGAGAGCAGAGGAGAAGGTCCTGATGAGGGTAGCGGAGGGTATTTAGAGATTAAGGCAGAGATATATGAAGGGGAGAAGTTATGGAGAGCCTTGTAGGTCATGGTTAGTAGCTTGAACTGGATTCGCTGGGCAATGGGTAGCCAGTGAAGGGATCGGAAGAGGGAGAGGCAGGGGAGTAGCAGGAGAGGTGATCAGACGGGCAGCAGAGTTAAGGAGGATTGGAGGGGCGAGGGTGCTAGCTGGGAGGCCGCAGAGGAGGATGTTGCAGTAGTCGAGGCGGGAGATGACGAGGGCATGGACCAGCAATTTTGTGCTTCAGAGTTAAGAAATGAGCGGATTCGGGAGATATTTTTCAGGTGGAGGCGGCAGGTGGAGGTGAGGGTTTGGATATGCGGTTTCAAGGACAGATTGGAGTCAAAGGTTATCCCAAGGCAGCGGACCTGTGGTGCTGGTGAGAGAGTGAAGCCATTGACAGTGATAGAGAGATCGGGTGGAGGGATGGAGGGGGACGGTGGAAAGATAATGAATTCAGTTTTCTCCACGTTTAGTTTTAGGAGACGGGAGGAGAAGAAGGAGGATCATCTGCTCAAAGTCAAATAAACAAAGCAATATATTTGGAAAGTCTTCATTTACCGTTCCCTACATGTTAAAAGCTAATCTTAGAGTGGATTCTGATTAAAGGGGTTGTCTCACTACAATTAGTGGACTCTTCTAGGTTTTGACAAGAACAGAATGATCTGGCATGGGATGTAGTTTTCCTATAAAATCTTTAGTTCTCTTATAGGTAAAAGACACCGGAAGGAGAACCCAGCCTCCATTTTACTGCACAGCCAAGGAGACCAGCACTTGAAGACTTAAAGGGGTTTTCTCACTACAAAGATTAGCTTTCAACATGTAGGGAACGTTAAATCAAAACGTTTTCCAAATACATCAGTCTTTTGATTTTCCCCTGGTCAGTAGATAAAGAGATTTTATCTGTTCTGAGTGCACACAGGTTTCTCTGGTTACTGTCCTGCTGATTAGACAGAGCAGGGAGTGACGTCACCATGGTCTGGCTGCAGCCTGAGAACGGTGTATTACGTCACACAAAGGTGATTACTGTTGATAGTTTACTTTGAGCGCTGAAGCCCTATGTACTGTAGATAAAACGTCTCACAAAACGTTAGGGACATTTGGCTTTTGATTGAAATTTGAGGATGAACAAAACTTCTTGAATTTTTTTTTTTTTTTAAATGAACTAAATTAGACCATCTCAACTCTAAAATGCAGACGTCCAATTGTTCAATGTTTCAGGACTTATTGCACAACTTGCTGATCTCTAACAAGGAGCTTAAAGGGGATGTATCGCTTCATCAGTTCGGCTCTTTTCTTCAGGCTGGATTCTCTCATTTCCTGAAATCCAGGGGCATTTCCTCCCCTCCCAGCTGGGTGTTTCTTAACTGAAGGGGGATGACATCCTCCCCCCTTCACTGTTCATGCTCGCTCCCGAGTGTGCTCTCCCCCCCTCCCCCCTCTGTCTGAGTCCACATGTCACTGTGTCCTCTCCCTACGCAGTCTTATTTTGTAAGAGCTTTTGTTTTTCATACCATAGGCCTGCTTCCAGTCTAGACAGCCTTCTATGAACTCAGAGCACTGATCTCTTCTCCTCTCACAGCTGGAGGTTTGTTACAGTTAAATCCAGTCTTCTATGAAGACTGGATGAGCAGCACAGATCTCCCTGCTATGTTTAAATGCAGAAGCATTTACGCACCGAGCAACAATTCTGTTTTCTGATTGTAGAATCAGCTGCAGTGTTAGTGCGTTTCTTCTGGCCCTGCAGAGTGAAATGCTGCCGGCCCCTTATTCCGAGAGAGAGGCAGCCTAATGCTCCGGCTGTGTTTACACTTAGTCACAATTCTGCTGTTTTCCGATGGTAGAAACAGCTGCAGTGTTAGTGTGTTTCTTCTGGCTGTGTAGAGTGAAACGCTCCCACCCCTTATTCTGAGTGAGAGAGGCAGGGATGCGCGCTCCCGTGAATACGACCGGGGCCAGACAGAATGTAAATTAGTAGAGCAGTCAGCCAATGAAATGAAAGGAGGTGGAATCCGACCAGCACTGGGGAACTGTGTTTACAGAAAACGAAGATAAGGGAGACTGTGAAAACTAGACAGCTTTGATAATGACATCCAACTGCAAAGTTGCTTGTTTTCACTGTCCCCTTATTCTGAAGACCATTTAATGAAATGATACAACCCCTTTAATGGCAAAATTCCCAACAGGTGTTTTAATCCTTAAAAACGCCCAATAAATTTAGGGGAACTCTTTGAATTGGGATTTAAACAGTCCTCCTCATCCTGCTGTTCACATTTTGACATGAGACCAAGACAACGCCTTACAATTGATCAGCAGTACCTCAAGCAGGATGCTCTCAGACAGAAGTGGCCACTGAACTTGAAGTGTCATCAGCAAGTTGCAACACTTCGTTCCCTTTAAAAACCTCCTTTAAGGGGCCCGGGGTTTGTGGGGAAACCATTAATCACCCGGGTTTCCGCAGGGTTTGGGTTAAAATTGGAGCGGCCATCAGTCTGGAGGGACCCAAAAGGGAAAAATTCCACTTCTTTCTGTAACTCTTACAGTCTCTCTCTTTTTGATAAAACCCGAGGGAACATGACATTCGGGGCCCCAGGGGCTATTCTGTCTGGGGAGCACCCTGCTTAAAGGGCCGGGAAATTTGGCGGGGAACTGCTGATAAATTTGTAGGTGAAATTCTTTTTCTCAGGATGTATAAGTGAACCAATGAGGGGGACTGTTTAAATCCCAAATTTTAAATTGACCCTCTAAAATTTTTTTGGGGGGAGATTTAAGGGATCAAACCCCTGTTGGGAATTTTGCCTTTAAGTTTCCTTTTTAGAACACCCAAGTTGTGCAAAAAGAAACTGAAAAACTGAAAAATGGGCATGTGCATCAAAAAAGGAAAGAATGGACTTATGTAGTTTTTGCTTACCCAAAAAAATTTAAACCCAAACCCCAAAACTTTTTGTGAGTAGTTTACTGCAGTATTCTCCCCCAAAAAGAAGAAGAGCTAGGAACACAGAGCAGATATCCCAATCAGGGCTATAGAACCACCCACATCCTGACCAGGAAGAGTGAGGAACAGAATTCTAAAGCTACCTGTGGCTTGGAGAAATAGCATGGTGGACCCCCCTTTTTTAAAAGGGTCTTGTCATGCTTTTTTACCAAGCTGCTTTTAACAGTTCAGGCTCCCACTCCCCGTTAGGTTGGGTGTATTTTCTATAGCATGGTCCGCCCATCTCAGCTTGCAATTCCTAGCTAAAGCCATTTAAAAGGGAAAATTTGGCCCTAAACAGCTTTGGCAAAAGGGGTTACAGAGATTTTAAAAGGGTTAAGTTGTCAGTATAAAAGACAAATAAGCCCCTGTGCGGGCTGATCAAAAAACCAGCGGGGAAGTGATGTCCCCACCCCCGGCCTAAAGCTATTAAAACCAGAGAAAAAGGGGTTTGGAAACCCTAGAGAAGTTTTGGGGTTAAAAACGACAGGAAAATTGAACTGCCCTAGCGCAAAAGGAAAAAAACCCCAAACGGCAATGAAATTTGGAAATTTTATCTTTTTTTCATTTTATTACATGTCTAAATAAAGGGTTTAGCGAAATATTTTTTTAAAAAGCAACGGGGCCATTGATCCCTTTTAAAGGGCCCATTTTTAATAGGGGTTTTGGTGCACTGTCGTTTTTCCACAGCATACCCGCAGAATAAGATCTGCAGGCAAAAGTCTGCACCAACCAGTAAACCTTTTTGAATGCAGAGTTTATTCTGCAGGCCCCCCGGGAAAAACCCCAAACAGAGCGAAAATGACCTGTACGACAAAAAAGGGGAAAAGAGAGTTTCCCCCAAAAGAGAAAAAAAAAAATGTCAAAAACAAGAAATCATAAGCGATACCCTTGGATTTCTGGAGCAGATTTTCGCTTTGCAATGCCAAGTCCTCCCAGCTACATGGACACCATTTAGCCCCTTTTTGATGAGGCCGATCCAGGTCTTAATTTGCAATGGGGTTCAGGTGGATTCCCCCATTAAAAAAAATCACCCACTGCCCCTTTCGGGGCGCCCATCCCCCTTTTCCAGGGCCCCCTCCCCCATTCAGGGCCCCTTTGGCCCATTCGGGGCCCCCGCAAAAGCACAGGGGGGAGGAAAAATTTTACTCGGACCCCTTTTTTTTTCAAATCGGCCCGGAAATATTCACGATCAGACTTTTTACCACCTATGCGGTGAATAAATAAGTGTCATGGGGAAAAACCCATCCCCCCAAAGGAAAAATCCTCCGGAAGTAACGGGAGACAAAAAAAGGGAAAACTTTCTAAAATATATTTTTTGGGAAAAAATTTAAAAAGTATTTCACCTGTCATTCGGTTTTTTAAAAAAAATGCTAACCCTTAAAGGGAACAGGACGGAAAGTGGGCCCCAAAAGTCGGTACCCGCCAAAAATGAGGGATCACAAATTTTGGGACAGCCTGTGAAATTTCCTGTTTCCCTGAGCTGGGAGAGCCCCACTGTGGAAGGAGGACCCGGGAAAGTCTACATAAAGCATATGCTGGAATCCTGTGCTGTTTTTTTTCTATGCTGGGGGTTTATTACGCAAAGCAGCAGTGTAATATGGTTTCCTGTGTGCTATGGAGGAGCAGGATGGAAGCAAGAGGTAAAGGGGTTTTTTGGGGAAAAGTTCTTACGCGAAATTTTTTGGCACGCTTTTTCCCCACTATTGGGTTCAAAATACGGGCGAAAAGCGCCCCAAATTTAGGGTTTTAATCCATATTTTTCCCAGGAACTATGGATTACCCGCCTCTCCCCGCTCTTAAAAATTTCGATCGTTTTGGGTATGCCAGAAAAAGGTGCCCGGCTTCCCCCAAATGGTGGGGGTTATTTGGGAGTAAGGGGAAGTCAGCGGGGAGCACCCAAAAGAAAAGGGATGTACTGCAGCGCGTTCGGGGGAAAAAAAAAGGCCCAACCCCGACCCCCAAAATTTTTAAAAAAAAATTTGGTCCAGTTATTTTCAATGAAGGCCAAGAGAAAGGAGGTTTTGGGTCCCCAGTGCTACGGGCTCCCATATTTTCAGCCTCTTTCACATGAGGAGTGAAATTTGAGGGACAGGGAGCAGGCAAAGCGTCCCCCGGGGGAAAAAAGGGTTCCGCCCCCAGGGAAAAACGGATTTCGCAACTTTTTTTCACTTCATATTTAAAAATTAAAAATTAAATTTTTTTTTTTTGTGTTTTTAAAGGGGGGGTACCCTTTAAAAATATTTCACATCGAAAAGCAAAAAGGGTAACAATGTTTTGGACTTGTGATTTTCAGGCTCCATATCTCACCATCCATGCGAGACTCCCATCATTTTATAGCAAATCATCTTTGCTCTCAAACATAACTTTTACCTGCAACTATTTAGCATCTACTTCGTTCTACAGATTCTTCTCATGTAACTGCATTGTTACTGTTTTGCACCTGGAGGTGGGACAAATTACAACCTGTTCTCACATTCCCTAATAGCACCACGGGCAACACACATTACGCAGGTCTGGAATGATGACTCAAAAAAAGGTGAAGAAGCCGCGACTTCAGTCTCCTCATAAGAAGCTTTGGCTCGAGTTTACCAAAAAGTACGAAAAATGGAAGATTGGAAACTGGTTATTTAGAGCGATGAGATTGAAAGTCAATAGACCGGGCTCTGATGGGGGGGGGGATGGGAAGAAACAAGGGAGAAGGGGGCTAATGGATTAAGAAATTGAAGAACTGTCAGGTTCGGTGGAGGAAGCCTGAGGCTATATGGAGGGGTCACAGCCAAAGATGGTGGAGACTTGACCAGGGTCGATGGTGACCTCAATGCTGAGCTATATGTGAGGGTCCTACAAGATGAGTTACTTCATACACTCCAGTACTATGGGGATGAAAAGGACGACAGTGTCCAGCAGGACAACGACCTGGAGCAGACGTCAATACTGGAGAAGGAATGGTTCAATGATAATGAAGTAGAGTTGCAGGATTGGCCTCCACAGTCCCCAGACCTCAACCCAATCCAACAGGTAGGGTATGTTCACACGGCTTATTTTGGAGCACATTTCACTGCGTATTGCACTTAATATGTGTCGAAATGCGCCCCATAATTACGGTAATCTATAGCCCTCATAGAGAACTATGGATTACGCCTCCTCTCCCCGCTCATACAATACCGAGAGTAATGAATGTCAATGGGGCCGGCGGGCTGCTGGCCCCCCGCGCCTCAAAAGCACACGCTGATCAGCGCGAGCTCCCGAAACACACGGTGTGAACATACCCTTAGTTGTTGAAGAAAAGGCTGTACAGGCAGTCCCCGGGTTACATACGGGTTAGGGACTGTAGGTTCGTTCTTAAGTTGAATTTGTATGCAAGTCGGAACCAATATATTTAGTACATGTATGGTGTATATGTATGGTCCCCCCTCATAGGCAGGCATAGGTCTCCCCTCATACGCAGGCCTAGGCAGGTCTATGTCTCCCATGGCAGGTCTATGTCTCCCATGGCAGGTCTATGTCTCCCATTGGCAGGTCTATGTCTCCCATGGCAGGTCTATGTCTCCCATGGCAGGTCTATGTCTCCCATGGCAGGTCTATGTCTCCCATGGCAGGTCTATGTCTCCCATGGCAGGTCTATGTCTCCCATGGCAGGTCTATGTTCTCCCATGGCAGGTCTATGTCTCCCATGGCAGGTCTATGTCTCCCATGGCAGGTCTATGTCTCCCATGGCAGGTCTATGTCTCCCATGGCAGGTCTATGTCTCCCATGGCAGGTCTATGTCTCCCATGGCAGGTCTATGTCTCCCATTGCAGGTCTATGTCTCCCATAGCAGGTCTATGTCTCCCATAGCAGGTCTATGTCTCCCATAGCAGGTCTATGTCTCCCATAGCAGGTCTATGTCTCCCATAGCAGGTCTATGTCTCCCATAGCAGGTCTATGTCTCCCATAGCAGGTCTATGTCTCCCATAGCAGGTCTATGTCTCCCATAGCAGGTCTATGTCTCCCATAGCAGGTCTATGTCTCCCATAGCAGGTCTATGTCTCCCATAGCAGGTCTATGTCTCCCATAGCAGGTCTATGTCTCCCATAGCAGGTCTATGTCTCCCATAAGCAGGTCTATGTCTCCCATAGCAGGTCTATGTCTCCCATAGCAGGTCTATGTCTCCCATAGCAGGTCTATTGTCCTCCCATAGCAGGTCTATGTCTCCCATAGCAGGTCTAGGTCTCCCATAGCAGGTCTATGTCTCCCATAGCAGGTCTATGTCTCCCATAGCAGGTCTATGTCTCCCATAGCAGGTCTATGTCTCCCATAGCAGGTCTAGGCAGGTCTATGTCTCCCATAGCAGGTCTAGGCAGATCTATGTCTCCCATAGCAGGTCTAGGCAGATCTATGTCTCCCATAGCAGGTCTAGGCAGGTCTATGTCCCCCATAGCAGGTCTAGGCAGGTCTATGTCCCCCATAGCAGGTCTAGGCAGGTCTATGTCTCCCATAGCAGGTCTAGGCAGGTCTATGTCTCCCATAGCAGGTCTAGGCAGGTCTATGTCTCCCATAGCAGGTATAGGCAGGTCTATGTCCCCCATAGCAGGTATAGGCAGGTCTATGTCTCCCATAGCAGGTATAGGCAGGTCTATGTCTCCCATAGCAGGTATAGGCAGGTCTATGTCTCCCATAGCAGGTATACGCAGGTATAGGTCTCCTCATAGGCTGGGATAGATAGGGCTTATTAAAAAATATCAAAATACAAATACTCACCTCACTCCCCCGCTGCTCTGAGGCTTACCTCAGACTCCTGGTCTTCTGGCGCCGGCCGGTGATTTAATCAGGCCGCGCAGGCAGCGGGATGACATCGCACGTTGCCTGTGCTGGAGACTCCGGAAGGTCGCAGGTCTATTGCGGAGCAGGGAGAGCTTGCTCTCTGCTCCGCAATAGAGTCCTCCGCTGTATGCGCTCCGGGAGGAGTCGCATACAGCCGAAGCGATCCCCGCCGGTGCCCGGGCCCTGGCAGTGCCCGGAAGCGGACCAGAGAGTCCGCTGTATGCACTCCCAGGTGTCGCATCACACTGCGAAGATCGCCGACAGCGCCCAGACACTGTCGGAAGTCCCCATTCGTATCTAGGGGACAAGACGAAAGTCAGAACGACGCAAGTCGGGGACTGCCTGTATTTGTGTAGAAGAGTCCTGGGATCAGATTTTGGTCAAGACATGCTTGAATCTGGTCCAGAGCCCAGAAGGATTCAGGCAGTGCTGAAAACCAAATTTAGATTTTTAGGAGCAAAACAGTAACAATGCAGTTACATCTGCAGAACTAAGCTAATACTAGATGCTAATATTAAATAATGTATGTATAAGATAGGTAAAATGATTGTCTATAAAATGATGGTAGCCTCATGTTCAAAGCTGTAGTATATGGTGAGATGTGGAGCCTGAAAGTCAAAAGTTAAAACATTGTTAACCTTTTTCCTGTCAGTGTCTGTTCTACCTAAATAGCTTGATTATTGTATCATAAGGTGATAAAGTCGGATGTTACCATTTTACTACAGTAAAGTTATCACTTAAACATGCGCCGTGTATGAGGGAGTCAGGAGTCGGTGTCAGGAAAATTCAGGAGTCGGAACTTCGGCTTACCGACTCCACAGCCCTGCTTGCACAGTTGGTATCTCCCAGTAAAGAAATCGTACCAGATTGTGAGCGCTCTGACAAAGTAAAAGTAAAACCTGTGTCCCTGTAATACGGAGGTAAATGCTCTGATTTGCTAATGACATGTACTTAAGAAAACGCTATAATTTCACCTACTATAATTTTGTGTGTGTTTGTATGGTGGCAATAGGTACTCTTTAAACTCTTTCGTTTCCACTGCTTAGGTTGCAGGACAGGTGTTGGGAGGACCATAGCTCTGTAGAAAGGGAGGACCACCACCCACAAAACATTAACGATGTGTCCTTTGGGATGTGCCACTTACCTGTGCAGATTGACCACAGGGCCCCTTGGAGAGATAACGAGCTATTAAGAAATACAGCTCTGTGGAGAAAAGAAAGAAAAGCCATGAGATGCTGTAAATGCCAAAAACAAGGTGCAAGAAGTCATGAAAAAATAGTGAGGAACAAGTAAGACCTGGAATCCTCATCACTTAGATTAAGTCGCATCCACCTCACACAATCCCAGAGGCCAAGCTTGACCCCCTGTGTTACTGAGATTTTAGGGCATATGGATGTCAGAGTACGTGTTAAACCATAGACCTGAAGACCGAATCCCACCCATCAGGTCATTTTATATGGCTCTCAAGGGCTTGGACACAGTGAGAAGGGATGGACAAAGTACGGATGCAGAAGGACCAGCTCCCCTCTTTCCCCAACTGATGCACCCGATGCTTGGCAGGAGTGGTGGAGCTCCAGTGCCAACCTCCACCACCACTCTGCTCAATAACTCAAAGGCAGTGGCCCTGCTCTGACGACCCTACCCAGGTACCCTCCAATGGCCCAATGAGGGCAAACATAATGCTGTAGAGCTTGATCCCCTGCCTCAGACCCCATCCATTAACCAACCCATTGTCTTAGGGGAGAAATAGGTCTTACTTTCACCACAGACAAAATCCAAAAGGAAAACAACGGGTCCAGCGATGGATAATCTTTTAAGCCAAGTTTACTTATATGAAGGCACAAATAGGAGGGTACAGACAGGGATAAAGCACCAACGCGTTTCGGGCGTATACGGACGCCCTTGTTCACGGTACCGTGAACAAGGGCGTCCGTATACCGTGAACAAGGGCGTCCGTATACCGTGAACAAGGGCGTCCGTATACCGTGAACAAGGGCGTCCGTATACCGTGAACAAGGGCGTCCGTATACCGTGAACAAGGGCGTCCGTATACCGTGAACAAGGGCGTCCGTATACCGTGAACAAGGGCGTCCGTATACCGTGAACAAGGGCGTCCGTTTTACCGGTGAACAAGGGCGTCCGTATACCGTGAACAAGGGCGTCCGTATACCGTGAACAAGGGCGTCCGTATACCGTGAACAAGGGCGTCCGTATACCGTGAACAAGGGCGTCCGTATTCCGTGAACAAGGGCGTCCGTATACCGTGAACAAGGGCGTCCGTATACCGTGAACAAGGGCGTCCGTATACGCCCGAAACGCGTTGGTGCTTTATCCCTGTCTGTACCCTCCTATTTGTGCCTTCATAGAAGTAAACTTGGCTTAAAGATTATCCATCGCTGGACCCGTGGTTTTCCTTTTGGATTTTGTCTTTGGGGCCGTGGCTGGCGGTCAGGATCCGGAGCGAAGGAGAGCCAGAGGCAGTGCTGGACGTCGCATTCTACTATAGCCGTACACGGACTTGCATGTTGAGCGCATTCCCATTAACTTTACTTTGCGATATTTAGTTATTACTTTCACCACCACCCAGAACCTCCCATGATTTTAATTTGATCAGTGCTCTCCTGAACTCACAGGTCAACAAAGGCAAAACCGCATGACCATCATCATCACCACCACCATCATCAATGAACACCGTTATCCATTAAAAACTAAAATTGCTCTGCTGCCTAGCTTCTCTCCTCTATCATATAACCCTATATATCACAGAGCGCAGCTTCTTACTCTATCATTTAACCCTATATTATCACAGATGGCTCAGCTTCTCTCCTTATCATTTAACTTATATATCACTCAGGCTCAGTTGCTCTCTCTATCATATCACCCTATATATCACAGAGCTCAGCTTATCTCCTCTTATCCATATAACCCTCTATATCCCACGAGCTCGGCTTTCTCTTACTCTATCATGTAATCCTATATATACAGAGCTCAGCTTCTCTCCTCTATTCATATATACCCCTATTTATAACTAGCTCAGCTTCTTTCCTCTATCATATAACCCTATATATCAGGGAGCATCAGCATTCTCTTCCCTCTACATAGAAAAACTATATCTCACAGTGCTTCAGCTCCTCTCCCTCTATCATATCAACCCTATATATCACAGAGCTCAAGTCTTTTCCTCTATCATATAACACACTATATTATCACAGAGCTAGCTCCTCTCCCTTATATCATATAACCCTATATATCACAGAGCTCAGCTGCTCTCCCTCTATTATATAAACCCTACATATATCACAGAGCTCAGCTTTCTAATCTATCATTAACCCTATATATCACAGAGCTCAGCGTCTCTCCCACTCTATCATAGTAACCCTATATATCCAGAGCTCTGCTCTCTCCCTCTTTCTATAATCTATATATCACAGGCTCAGCTTCTCTCCCTCTATATATAACCCTATATATACAGGTCAAGCTTTCTCCCTCCTATCTTATAAACCTATACATCACAGAGCTCAGTTTCTCATATAACCTATATATACAGGAGCTCAGCTCTTCTCCTCTATCATATAACCCTTATATATTCACAGAGCATCAGCTCCTCTCACTCTATTATTTAACCCTATTATACAGAGCTCAGCTTCTCTCTTCTATCATATAAATCCGTATATATACAGAGCTCAGTTCTCTCCTCTATCATATAAACCCTATATATCACAGAGCTCAGCTTCTCTCCCTCTATCATATACACCTATATTCACAGAGCTCAGCTTCTCTCCTCATATCACCTATAACCCTATATATCTCTAGAGCTACAGATCTCTCCTTCTATCATATAACCTTATATCACAGAGCTCAGGCTTCTCTCGCTCTCTTATTCTAACCTATATATCACAGAGCTCAGCTCCCCTCCCTCTATCATATAATCCTATATATCACAGAGCTCAGCTCCCCTCCCTCTATCATATAACCCTATATATCACAATGATGCTGGTTTCCCAGCCACCAATGAGATTATTCACTGGTGGTCAGGAACCATAGGAACCACAGAAAAAAAACTAGAGGAGAAGACTTCTCCGGATAAAGAGCACAGAACATATTAGATTAATACAATAGATTACAAAACGTTATGTGTTCATAAAAGGAACACGAGCAGCCCTTTTGATAGTGGGAATAACCCCTTAAAGGGGTTGTCTCACTCCACTTCATTTTGATCAGGAGGTGAGTTTTACTGACTTCCACTAGAGCTTCCAGTAGAAGCCAGGTCCTCTGTAGCTTATAGAACCGAGCTGGCAAGGGCTGATAGGAGGGATCAAACAGGGTCGTAGCTATAGCGAGTGAGGCGCGTGTAAGCAGCCCATATAAGAGGGGATAACTCAGAATAGTAGATAACTCGGTAATGGACACATATTACAAAGTGACTTGTTTTTGCAAGATCTTTTAGTGAGACAACCCCTTTAACCCCAACACCCAATGTCCTGTATAATGGGGTCTATGACAGGTTGCACTGATGAACCTTGGTTATGTAGAAGTATTGGTGTTACATAGTAAGGAAATCTCAAGGCTTTCGGATGACGCCGGCTGCAGCTGATAACTACAAATTACATTCCACTGTTATCACAATTTATAAGAGTTGGAACAGTCCCAGGAAGCCGCCGCTAATGAATACAATTGGCCCTGTTCACACGAGGATTTTGAACTGTGGTAATAGGCCGCGGGGCTTCAGCGGCTCAAAACCTCGTCCAAATCGTCGGCCGCCAGAATTTAAGACAATGGTTTCCTATGGAAACGGGTATTAATAATCGAAACGTCAGCGGTTTGGCCGCGGCCTTGCCTGCACGTGGTTTGAGAACTTCCTGTTCAATTCCTGACAGGGACTGTCCTCAGCTCGGCTGCCACGCCGGTGTTGCCGTGGTTTTCCCCCCCCCCCTCTTCTTTCTTTTTCCCCTCATCTTCAATCCTGCCTATTAATTTGCATGGGGGCAAACCCTCGCCGCAGCCCACCAATGCCGCAATCCCGCATCGCGAGGCCAGGACGAGGGTTCGGCTGCGAAATCCGCGGCCAAACCCGCCGTGTGAACGAGGCCTTAGGGCATGTTCCCACCGTTTTTGGAGCGTTTCCTCGCCCAAAACCTCGTCCAAACCACATCAAAACCTCGCCTGGAACTGGCTTCTTCACACGAGGCTTCGATCAGGTTGTGGACGAGGGTTTCACCCATACAAATGAATAGCCAGGACAAAAACCGCGCCGAAAACGCGACAAAACCGCGCCAAAAAGAATTGACATGACACTTTTCATTGCTTCCAAAGAACGCGTAAAATCCTCGCGTGTGTGAAAACTCAACGAGGTGTTTATATAGGAATCAATTAAATGAACTGGGGGCGTTTTGGACAAAGTTTTGGGACGAGGAAGACGCTCAGAAAAACCTCGTCCAAAAACACCGTGTGAACATGCCCTATTGGGATGTTCACACGACTGTACTCGCAGCGGTACAGTACATCGTGTTTTCAGGAGCTCGTGCTACTCGCGCGTACACCGGGGGCCCGCGGTAACCCGCCGCTCTTATACATTCCAATACTCGCGGCGGTATTCGGCAAGTAATTCACTGGTCACTTATCTCCCACGACGCGCTACAATACGATTCGTATATTATACCAGGCGGCGGGAAGAAGGTAATCCATGGTTCTCTCTGAGACCATGGATTACCGCGTAATTTCGCCGCGATCTCAGCCCGTATTTAGAGACGCAATATGATCGAAATGCGCGCCAAAATTTACCCGTTGTGAACTATACGCCAAATACAAACCCAAAAAAACTACCAAAATCTTTATTTTCTCCCAATATAGTAATTACATAAAAACTATACAAACACATACAAATAAGACACAACAACTAGCAGCAATGCGGAGAATACCCCATATTGGACAGTATATCAAGAATAATAACAGATTCTAGATACCTAGGTAGAAGGAATGAACATTATTCACAAAATTAATTAATGTGTAATCAAGAGTAATACATACTTATATCTCAAAGATCATTTTACAGGTAAAATAGCATACTATAAATACATTATGAAGCAATACAGACCAAAACAGTGAGGCAATGAAAGGCCCCCCAACGCCGCGTTTCACCACCCGGCTTCCTCACTTTTTTGGTCTGTATTGCTTCATGTATTTATAGTTATGCTATTTACCTGGTAGAAATGATCTTTGATGATATAAGTAGTATTACTCTTGATACACATTAATTATTTGTGAATACTTGGTTCATTCCTTTACCTAGGTATCTTATAAACTGTTATTTATCTTGATATACAGTGATTTACATACTGTCCAAAATGGGGTATTCTCCACATTGTGCTAAGTTTGTTTGTTCTTATTTGTATGTGTTTGTATATTTTATGTATTTACTATATTGGAGAAATAAAGATTTTGTCGTTTTTTTATAGGTTTTTGGTTGTTTTTGGCGGTAGAGTTTTAGTTTTTTCAAAAACCTTATATTTATGGTGGTTGTTTTTTTGGCGTTGCTTTGATAGCCTTGCTATGCCTATGGCTCCTTGTACACGGGATGAGGGCCTTTGTTAGGAGCAGACGGGTCTGTTTATATGACGGATCTGCATGCATATTTTTCGGAATCCAAACCAGCTTCAAATACTCGTCTGAAAACGGCCCCGTATTATACAGTTTTCATGCACATTTTAGGTGAGGTTTTTGAGACGTGCTTTTTCCGGCGTGGTTTTTATTCTGCCAATTTTATTTTACCATGTCACAATCAAAATAATAATACACCATAAGGGCCCATTTACACGGCAGAGGACAAATACCGGTCGGTTTATCCGGTTTGTGTGCAGTGCACATGGCCATGGGGGGGGGGGCGGCTTTTCTCCGCGATGAGCCCTCCCACTTCACATTCACTTGCACATATTCCGTCTGAAAACCGAACGGAAGAATGTGCATCCTCAATGTTTTTCGGGCGGACGGCTTTTTTTTTTTTTCACAGTGGGGACTGCTGCACTGGTTTTCCATAGAAGGCCGTTGTGCTCGTATGCGGACGGTTTTTCAGACGGTCTGCAAAATCCGCAAACCCTTGGGGACATGCTCCTAAACAAACCAATACGTGTCAATGCCAATGTGAACTCTTGTCCCCTATGGATGCCTAGCGGGATCTGTTGTGATACCCGCAGCTGAAAACCTGAACGGAGCTAAGCCGCAGTGTGAACCCGGCCTAAGCTGTGCTGCTAAATAAAAAAATTAAAGGGGTTGTCCGGGCAGAAACTGCTGCTCGATCTGACAGAGTGGTGAGAGAGACCGCTGCCCACTGGGTGGTACCGGCTGGACAACACTTTTTAGGACAGGTGTAGACCAGGCATCCTCAAACTGCGGCCCTCCAGCTGTTGGGAAACTACAACTCTCATCATGAATTTATATAATCTATAACACTGAGAATGATGGGAGTTGTAGTTTCCCAACAGCTGGAGGACCGCAGTTTGAGGATGCCTGCTCTAGGGTCAAAAAATGACAAAAACACACACAAAAAAAAAAAAAAAAAAGAAAAAAAAATTTAAAAAATAATGCAAAAAGGGTTTTCCACAGGTTTTGCCTCCGTATAAAAACCCGCTTTTTAGATGCGTCTCGGGGCCCGCGGGAGGGACCAGAGACGCATCTAACATTTAGCAGGACTGTATACTCCCCGGAAATGTTCACATGAAGACGCCGCGCGTGTCCCCTCAGCCTGTGGGGTCGTCTAGGGGATGTATCAAAAAATTTGACAGCAATGAACTACAACTCCCATCATCCCACTGTTTAGAGATAAAATCATGAGGGGGTTGTAGTTTCCCAACAGCGGGAAAAGGGTGCAGTTTGGGACCCTGTCCTAGACCCTCGTGCCTGTGTTTTTTGGGTGGATCGTATTTGGTTTTTTTGGGGTATTATTTTTTTGTTTGGGACATGTTTTTAATAGGTTTAAATAAACTTTTACATTTTTTTTTTTACATTTTTGTGTTGGATTTCTTGTTTGGGTGTTGCAATTAGCTTCGATTCTTCCAACACTTCTGTATATTGTTTTTGAGCATTTTGGGGGATACATGTGCTTGACACATTTTTTGGTTTGTTGGCAATTTTGTGCCAGGGCAGTTTTGGGCACAGATCCACGTACAAAATCGGGTCAAAAACACGTTTTGGACGCCGTTTTGAAGCTCTCCTGCATTTCCTATGGGCATTTTATTCGCCGAAACCACCTCAAGAATTGACGTCACTTATTGTTCAGCGCTGGAAACTCCAAACAGAAGATTAAAAAAAACTTCAATATGAACGACAACGCGGTTTCACAATTCAATGGGAATTAAAGGGGTTTTGCCACGCAGTAAAATTGACGTGGGAAGCTTGCAAACGAAATAAAAAATTTTACCATTAATCATCATTAAAAAAAATTTGCATCGTTTTTTTTTAGCTGCTCCCCTTTAGTGATCCATTGTTTACCCCGCTCGTCTCCAGGGGATACGACCCGAGTCCTCATTGGCCCAAGCTCAGAATCACCTCTCCTTCAGGCAGCTACTGGTGTTCAAAAAAACCCAAGGTGCTGTCATTCTACCCCCCTCGTCCCCTTAGTAAATTTTTCAAACAAAAGCAAAAAAAATAAAAAAAAAACCTCAATCAGGTCTGTGCATTATAAAGGGAAAAAAAAAAATCCACAGGTTTGGCCCTGCAGGGGGTTTGAACTGGGACCCCCTTTTGCCTGGGGGCAAAAACTTTTCCTCTGGTATAAAGTAGTATTACAATTCTATACTAAACAACCTTTCTTTGAAAACAGAGAGGAAAGGCCTGGTGATGTCATCTGCGGGTCACTTTTAATTTACAATTCAAACAAATCAGGACCCCCCTTCTGAGCACACAGGGGGCCGGATCAGGGGGTATTAAAGGATTGTGGGAAAAAAACCCCTTTAAACGGGGTATTTTGAACGTTTTTGGGGGGGAATCTGCTAAAACACCATCCAAATCAGCCGTGTGAACATAACCTTAGGGCGAGTTCACACGACGTACAACAGCACATACCTGTGCGCGCTTCTAACCATCTACTGACCACCGCGTACTTTTAACACGGGTTTTGCCGGCCCCAATACGCCGGTGCTTTTGGGGCCCCCCCCAGCGAGTAATCCCAAAGCACCCGGAGGTGGGGGGCGGCCATTGACATGCATTGTTTGCAGCGCGTATTCGCCGGTAACAATTGACATGTCAATTCTCACCCCGCGCCTACAATACAATCGGGTTGTACGCGTGGGGGGACAACGCGTAATCCATAGTTCTCTGTAAGAGCTATGAATTGCCGTAATTGTGGCAGATTTGGCCGCGTATTAAGCGCAATATGTGGCGAAATATGCGCAATTACAACCCAGAAAATAAGCCCTGGAATATACCAGGGCTGTGGGTCGGCAAAACTCAATTTCCCCCAAAACCTCCGATTTTCCCCATACACGGGCTGTTTAAGTGAAAACTTTACTGTAGTAAAATGGAACACAGGCTGTTTATCACCTTACGTAAAATAATCAAATATTTTATATAAACAACACTGACACAAAAGGGTAACAATGTTTTTATCTTTTGAAACCTTTTTTGGGGAGTTGAAGAAAAAGCTGATTTGTATCCAAGTCCAGTCTCACCAACATTGGGGAAAGTGTAGTAGAGACCTGGGGTAATTTTGGTAAGACCCGCTTGAATCTGCCGAGCCAAAGGGTTCAGGGAGGCTGAAAACCAAAGGTGGATTTACCAAATACTAACAAAATACAAATTAACATTTTGATTTTTTTAGCAAAAAGTAACAATGCAGTTACAGGAAAGAATTTCGAACTAAGCCAAATTTTAAATACTTGCAAGTCAAAATTTTTGCATAAAATAGATAAGATGACTGTATAAAAAATTTCAGTACCTCCTGTAAAACCCGTAGTGGATGGGGAGATCGGAGCCTGAAAGTCACAAAAATTCAAAACATTGTTACCCTTTTGCTTGTAGTGTAAAATATATTTATTGGAATGACTTTAAAACCAAAAAAATTGTAAATTTGCAAAACTGAGGAACATTTGTGGAGCCTGAAATTTTTTGGGGAAATGTATTGCCCCCATCGTCCTGCATACTGACCTACATCTGCCTCATTATTTTCCAGGCTAGAAAAAAGGCCTCTCTACACTAATTGGGGTTGGGGGGGAAAGCGGTGCCCACAGGGGAAATCTCAACAATGTCAGATTTAAAAAGGAATTGCCTCAGCCCAGTGGGGTTTTGATGAATAGTTGAATTCTTTATCTTTGAAAATAGGTGAAAAAATGTTGCTGAAATCTGTTTGCCCTGAAGAAATCTTTCCCCCCGGGGCAGCGCTTTGCCCGCTCCATGTCATCAATTAACTCTCATGTGATGAGGCTGAAGTATGGGGGCAGTGACTGGCCGGACCCATTCCTCTTTTCTTTTGCATCAAACTTCTGGACCAACTTATTTTATATTTTGGGAGCGGTCCCTTTTATGACGACCCCCTCCTGCAAAATAGGACCGACTCCGACTCACAGCCCCGGAAAAAATCCCTTAGGCTATGTTCACCCCGGTTAACTGCCCCCGCAGTTACACCGTGTGGGGCCCGGGGGGGAGCGGGGGCGGAGCGGGGGAGGGGGCGGGGGACCCCCACCTGCCGGCCCCTAGAAATCACTGTAGCGGCGGTATACCCGCTAGAAATGACTTTTGAATTATTTCCCCCCCGGGGGGATTCGCGAGCAGGGAGAGGAGATAATCCTAGTTCTCTATGGAATGTGGATTACCGTAATGAAGGGGCCGTTTCGGCCCGAATTTTGCGCCTCCGACGGGAAATTTTTAAGACCGAAAAATGGCCATTTTAAGCCGTGTGCATGGCCTAACAGTGCTTTTTACGCCGGGGAAATGTGGGCTCACACAGCACTCAATGGGTGTATGGTTTTTATGTATTTGCTGGGATACTTTGGCGTGAATTTCGCGCAGTGTAAAAAACCCCTTACGGTAGCTTTTCCCAAAAGGGCCTCTTTCATACTGCACCAGGAGCTGCATGACCCCCAGGAATAACTTGCATCAATATTGATTTTCTAAAAGATGCGATCAGCGTGAGGGAAACTTTTTTGTGATCGTCAGCTGATTGCGGGCGATTAAGGGGGGAAATGTTTAGAAGCGGAACATTCCCAATCTGCCCATCTTGCTCTTTCAGGTCCGCCTCAGTCACCGGCTGGTGTGCTCTAAAGCAGGGGTCCCCACCTCCAGTCCTCAGGACCCACCAACAGGTAAATTTTTCGGGCTTTTTTTCCCATTGCACAGGTGATATCCCCCAAATTGTCATTTCCAAATCGGGGGAAACCTGAAAAAATGACTGTTGGGGGTCCGGGGAAAAGGGGATTTGGGGGAAAGCCCCGCAAAAAAAAGTGCCACCCCTGGCCGGGGGGGCTAAACTTTGGAGGCCGAATATCAGTGTACATAAAATTTAAAGTCATGCAGGCGCAGAACGTTCCCTTGGCGTCTCCAGACTTGCCACTTCTGCTTCTTCAGTAAAGCCCCCCAATTTACCCAAAATTGCCACCCTTGGCGTTCCCCCTGGCAAAATCCCAAATTCACTCTGCAGGGGTGTTTGGGATAAAAACCACAACCCCAAAACTTTTTTAGCCCGGGCCCCTCATCCGCCCTCAGGGATTTCTGACAGCTTAAAGCAGACCCCATGGATATTATTGGTTGTGGAGGTCATTTTTGCGGGGGCTCTGGCTTTTGTCCTCCTTACACAAAAAAAAGGGGGGTAGCGGCCCGGCGCTGGGCTTTTTCCCCAAACCCTACAGCCCCCTTCACGTTCCCCTTTCGGTGCCTGCTCCATGCCCCTGGACACTGTGCCGACAAAACACAGCTAACCTTAGTTTTCAAAAGTTTGTAAGGCCGAAAAAAGACAAGTCGGGCCCTCTTGTTTAGCCCGTTGTGCTAAGGTGTTGATTTCCCGAGGAAGGAAAAAAAAAAACCCAAAGAGGTGAAGCCAATTGTCCTCATTTTAGGGGGAAAAATTCCCTTCTCCCCACCCCAATCTGGCAATCAGAAAAAAACCCCCGGGTCAATTGGGCCCTTCTCCAGAACCTGGTCACTATAACCCTTTTTCTATTATTAATCTAGAAATGTTTTCCGCCCCTTCTCCCCAAATCCCGGGTCATTATAATTGTTATATTATTTCATCTAGAAAAGGGATACCCGGAAACCCCCCTTTTAAAGAAAAAATTTGGGCATTATAACTTTTTCTATTTTTACATCTAGAAATGTATCCCAAAACCCCTTCCCCCAGAATCCTTTGGGCATTATAAATTGTTTTTTATTTAAATTTCATCTAGAAATGTTTTCCACCCGACCCCTTACCCCCAAATTTCCCGGTCATTTAACTTGTTCCCATTTTTAAAATCTTGAAATGAAACCAAAACCCTTCTCCAAAAATCCTGGTCACTATAACTTGTTCTAAATTAAATTTCATCTGAAATTAACCAGACCCCTTTTCCGAATCCTGGTACTATAACTTGTTCTAAATTTTTTAATCTTTGAAATTTTATCCAGGGCCCTTCTCCAAAAATCCCCGGTCACTGGAACTTGTTATATTATTAAATCTAGAAATGTATCCAGGCCCTTCTCCAGAACCTGTTCCCCTATAACTTGGTTTTAAATTTTTTCCCTCTAGAAATGTAAACCAGACCTTTACTGAATTTCCGGTCCTATAACATGTTTTTTTATTCCATCTAGAAATGTATCCAGGGCCCTTTTTCCAAAAATCCTGGTAAATGAACTTTTAAAATTATTACGCTTTCCGAAATGCATCCAAACCCTTTTTGGGCTGTGAATTCACCTTGGAAAAAATCCCTCTGGGGAGGGGTTTTCCCCAAATCCAAATGCTCTTCAGTAAAGAATCCCTTTCTATGTTTATGTAGAAACCCTTTCCCTTCCTCAAAAAATTGAAAGGGCGCCCCCTTGTTCTGATACCCCCCCTGGGGGATTAAATAAATTTTGGGGAGATTCTTTTTGACCTTTTAAAGTATTTAAAAAAAATTTTTTTAAAGGGCCCCCCGAAGCCTTTTTTTCTTTTCCCAAACTAAATAACCCTAATCTTTTCCAATCTTTCTGTTACTGTAGTCCCCCCAGTCCTTTTATTTTTTTTTGTTTTCCGCCTTTGTTTTCCTGTTCCCAAACTCTACAATGTCTTTCCTGTGCACTGGTTTCCCAAAAACTGTTCCCCAAAATTCCAAAGTGTGGTCTAACCAGTGATTGTATAATGGGAGAAAAAATGTTTCCCTTTATGTCAAACTATGCCCCTTCTAATTGGGACCCCATGACCTAATTTTTTTTTTGGCGCTGCTGCCTGACACTGGCTGCCACAGTTTTCAATTTATGTTTCCATTCCGGGTGGGCTCAAAAACCCGAGCAAAACCCCCGTGGGTTGGGAGGGCCCCGCCTTTATGCTACCTCTAGGGGGGGAGGGGCAATGACAAAAAGCAAAAAATGGGCAACCAAACCCCCAAACCAAACAGGATGAGAGCAGAGAAATGTTCTCTGGTCACCACTTGCAGAACCACTCCGTTATAGGGATTGTCTTGCTAATTGTGTATTACCAGTTTCCCCGAAAATAAGACCTAGTGCATTTTTTTATGCAGTTCAGAGTTTGGCTGCTTCTGCTGATGTTTGTGATGAAATCACAAACATGTATTAATACGGGGTTGATGTTTTGTCAACAATAAATGTGAATTCTTGTTCATGGAAAAATAAGACAACCCCTAAAAGTAAGTCTTAGCTCGTTTTTAAAAGCAAAAATTAATATAAGACACTGCCTTATTTTGGGGGAAACAGGGGTAGTACCTGTTGTCTGTTCCATTTGCACAATAGGAGGAGAAATTGATTCACAAATCAGTGCCGATTCCTAACTAGACAGATTGATATTACCGAAGCGTGATTCACTTGGAGTTACACGGTGTTGTTTAAGTGACCCCATTTTTTTCTTAGTATATATATATATTATAAAGGTGCTATTGGCATGAAATTCTCACCAGATGTCAGTACCAACCCATTCAATCCACACTGGTAAAGAAACCATAGATAAGGCTGCATAGACTGCAATAAAAAACCATGATGTAGTCTACACAGCACAAATTATGTTTTAAAAAACCCGATGGAATATGAAACGTGTTGTATATTCCGTCTGATTCCTGTACATTCAATGCACGGGGCTGATGGCAAACCTGAAAACCAACCACGGCTTTTGCGCAAAACCGAGCCAAAAAAACAAAGTCCAGCAGTGTCAAAATGCTGTTGGATTTTGGAGGGAATTTTGACATTTGCTGTGTAGACCTAGCCTAAAATAAGTTACGTGTAATACTGAGAAATGACACAGAAAAAAAGTATTGAACACATGAAGAAAGAGGTGTAAAAAGCCATGGAAAGTCATAGCACCAGCTGAAATTATCAGTAATTAGAAAGCAATCCTGCCACTTGGTGAAAAATAATATCCACAGGTTCAACTGATGGCCTATAAAAAAAAGTGTCTCATTACCAAGGTGCCACACAAGAAACCTCTCATGATGGGTGTGATGGTGTGGATTGTTATATCTTGATAGTGAGTGATATTTTGCTTTGTTTTTTTCATTGTTACATTTTATCTATGTACTTTCTGTTGGGATCTGTTATGTGTAAAGTTTATGTCTCAGCCTGGATGACCACACAGGGGAGGGGAGCATTCTTGGTGCAGTCAGTGTTATATACCTGCAGAAGTAAAAGGTCACGCACACCTTGAGAATATAAAGGTGCTGGAGGTGGAAAAGACAAAGGGTCTAACTCACAATTTTAAAGTAATATATCCACCGCACACCAGAAAAGCTATTGAAAATGATATATATATGGCATGGATCATAAATTTTAAAAAAATCTTGTTGCACAAATTCAAAAAACAATACTGAATAGATGTTTTACAGGTCCCAATTATTGTTTTTTGAATTTGTGCGCTGGCCCGGGCACTGTGCGCGATTCCTTCACCTACATGCGACTCCTCCGGAGTGCACACAGGTGAAGGGATACCACTGCGGGGCACAGAGCGAGCGCTCCGTGCTCCGCAGTGGCCTCCGGGCGGCCGCAGACTCGCAGCTGTCCGGAGCTCCCGTCATCACGCTGCGTGCGCGGCCTGATGATGTCACCCGCCTGTGCCGGCAAGAAGATAGAGCAGAGCCGAGAGCGCGGGGATCCAGGTAAGTGATTGTTTGTTTTTTTTATTTTGATATTATTGCCTAGAGCCGGCCCTATACCTGTCTACAGCCGGCCCTATACCCTGCCTACAGCCGGCCCTATACCCTGCCTACAGCCGGCCCTATACCCTGCCTACAGCCGGCCCTATACCCTGCCTACAGCCGGCCCTATACCCTGCCTACAGCCGGCCTTACCCTGCCTTACAGCCGGCCCTAACCATGCCTACAGCCGGCCCTATACCTGCCTACAGCGGCCTATACACTGCCTACAGCGGCCCTATACCCTGCCTACAAGCAGGCCCCCATACCCTGCCTACAGCGGCCCCATACCCGGGCCTACAGCTGGCCCTATACCTGCCTACAGCCGGCCCTATACCTGCCTACAGCCGGCCCTTTTTACCCTGCCTCCCAGCCGGCCAAATACCCTGCTTCACCCGGGGCCCCATACCCTGCCTACAGCCGGCCCCATACCCTGCCTACAGCCGGCCCCATACCCTGCCTACAGCCGGCCCCATACCCTGCCTACAGCCGGCCCCATACCCTGCCTACAGCCGGCCCCCCAAACCCACCTGCCTACAGCCGGCCCTATACCCTGCCTACAGCCGGCCCCATTACCCTGCCTACAAGCCGGCCCTATACCCTGCCTACAGCACGGCCCTATCCCCTGCCTACAGCACGGCCCTATACCCTGCCTATGGGGCACATATACCTGCCTACAGCCGGCCCTATACCTGCCTATGGGGCCATATACCTGCCAATATAAGACATATCCCGAAAGTAAGACATACTGGGACTTTTGGGGGTAAAAAGAATGTAAGCCGCTGTCTTACTTTCGGGGAAACACGGTAGTATTAGTGGTAGTAGTAGTTGTAATGTTAGTTGAGCTGTGTAATTCAAAGAAGAAGGTGGCCAGGATCTCTGTTACACCGAGAACTTGAGCCCATGAGTTATATCTATGTGATTTGAAGAAGGGGGAGGCCAGTATCTGAGCTGTGCACCGGAAACCTGAAGCGAAGAGACCGAGAAGCTCAGTTGGAAGGCCGGCACCTCTGAGAAACGAAGATGTGGAGATTTATGTGGAGATTTATGTATGGACGTTCTTAGAGCGAGGACTTGAGCTGTAACAAACACCTCAAAGGACTATAAGCAAAGTACCAGTGTTGGGACTGATTGCAGATGTGAAGTGGATTGATCCTTCAACATCAAATAATTTTTGGTTCGTACTTTCCTCCCCGACGCTTGCTCTGTTGATGGTAAGAACTCTGTGACAATGCGTAAAACCAGTGAGCTGCCTCAAGACCTCATACTGGTGGCACTGGTTACAGAAGAATTTTAAAACACTGAAGGGTTTCTTTAACCATAGTTATTTCCCCCCAATGTTGTACGAAAAAAATTTTATTTTCCTATCTACACAAAAAATGCAATACAGGGAATGGGGGAGTATGTGAACCAAACCCCTCTTTCCCCGCCCAATCCCCCATTGTTACAATGGGCCCATTTGGTTTCCCCTTTTTGGTTCTTGTTCTACCAAAAAAAACCGGCTCTTGCTGTGTTTCATTGCGTCATTCCTTACAGAACCCCAAAAGGGTAGAAAGGGGGATATACTAAGGCCTGTTCACCACGGTGGATTGGGGGGGTTTGGCCGTGGTTCCGCGGGAAAAAAACCGCGCCCAAACGTGCCTAGTTTTTATTAACAAGGTTTCCTCAATGATAATCGTGTTATATTTCACCTACCTCGCCACGGTTTCGGCCGCGGCTCTGTGCCTCCCAGCCTCTCGTTTATAATTGGGCATGGGGCAAACCCACGGGCAAGCCACTGCCCCAAACCACGACCCCCACTGCCCGAACCATACCGCCCAGCGCAGCCGCGCGCAGCAAACCCTGCGTCGGAGACGTGAGGTTTTGCCGCGTCTGTTCGACGAGTATGGCAGCGCTGGTACCTATGAGCAGCAAAACCCGCAGCCAAAACCAGTCCCTGTATAGAACATGCCCCTAAACCTCATCCGATTCGCTGACGATTATACAGAGTCTCACACAACATACGAAAACGTCACTTAATGTGGCTTATTTACACTCCGAATTCCGTGCCATTCATCTTACCCGGCCGCGTATGGGCAACAACAACAGCAAAATTACCACATTGACTAAAGCAACCGAAGACTTTAGGAACGGGTTCTCGTCGGCAGTATATGGCGCCTGTACTGAACCAGACTTCCATATAACCCGGCACTTAAAGCCTACTGAGATACGGCTATAATCCATATGGAGTCTAGAAGTTCCTCCCTGACCGCGAGCGTATCTAGTTATGATTGTAAGCTCACTCAGGGCCATGGTGCTCCTACTTCATGTATTTTTCTTCGAACATCTTAGAACAAGTCTGTATCTACACTTGCTTAAGCTCAACTCCACACAAAAAGTGATTTCACTACTTATAATTGAAGGTAAAGCCGCCTATAAATTAAGGACCTTCTGACCTACTTCCATGAATACCTTTACTAAAATCCTTGGTGTGTCTCTGTGATATAACACATCCTGGAGGCCTCTTCTCCTATAACTCTGCTTTCCTACTGTCATTCTTCCTAGAAAATGTATGACTTCGAATCTGTCACCTGTGGGTTTAGCATTGTTGCGAGAGGGGACGTGCACAGGCTGTCTATTGTCAACTCATAATCGAATCAGTACTCTCCGTGTGCCATCGTTGGACTGCCCCTCTGCGTACTAAACTGTAAATGGATCACTAGCCACCGACTGATACATCGCCAAAGTCCAGTCAAACCAAATTGGACTTAAAGGGGTTTTCTCGTTTCACCATTTGGCAGCCGTTTATACTGGAGAGATGCAGACATTCTAGTGCTTGTTGAAATTGGAGGGGTGTGTTTCTCCCTCCAAGCAGGGCGTACCGTCTTCCTCTTCAATACCTCGGGCCCCTACAGTGTGACATCTGGTGAGAAATTCATTCCTGTGTGAGCTGGGGAAGGGAACAATCTCAGCTGTCGTTGGCAGAGAAAAGCTAAGTGTAACTTCATATGTAAATCTAACTGTTCGCGCTCCTCTCTACATACTTTGTAACTAAATGGGCATTTGACATATATGTAGAGGACTGAGAAAGCTGAGTGTATTTTGTTTTTATCTCTGTTCACACACAGTGATACATCCCTGCCAGATTATTACACCTCTGACCTCTACCAGAACAAAACTATTATCTCTCGCTTTAATCTGTAATTGGAGCTTACATGGGACGCACATGGATCTCTCTTTCTGAAGTGAAGGAACCTTCTGATCGTCTGTCTAGTAAGACCAACCCCTACAACACATTACGATTTCGCACCTACCACTGAATGCTATGAGTTACAACACCCCTTACACTCCTTCTCACATGCTAACTTTAGTCGCATGACTATACAAGTCACACAAACCACTGAGATTGCTAATATCTTGTGAACAAACCCCGCATGCATACTCGTCACTCTCCTACTCCACCAACTGCTGCCTCTTGACCTAACCCTTCCCGCTCTCATTTCCCTCGACTCATCACTGCATGTCCCCGATTCGACCGGTGTGGGCGAGGGACCATGGCATAACCGAGCTCTTGGATCTCCTCCACTTCCCGAGTTCCAACCTACTAAACAAACAGCGCCCTTCATCCTAAACCATTTATCACTTTTGTTCTCCACAACCCCTCTCTCGCGGTAACCCAAGAGACAGAAAGGCATAGTTTTCGGTTCCCCTCGTTTTCAACTATGATCTACCCTAGTAAGCGAGAATAACCCCTTAAATTAGTAAGCTACGTCAATTTCCTGTGTCACATGGACAAATTTTAGATGCAAAAGAAACAAAGAAAATATCATTTCTTTTCCAGGATTATACAGATAAACCTTACATTACTTACATCTCATCACTACAAATAATGTACTACATAGGGTCAGGCGGTATCACACGGCTGATGTGAGACGATAATTTTTTTAATTCATTCCAAAGTGAAATCTTCAAATCCTCGTCTGAAAACACGGTTTCAGACAGGATTATAAGGTTTATGAGACGTGTTTGTTTTTCGGTGGAGTCCTATTGGCCCTTTCACACTTATACGACGGATCTTGAATCAGGTTATGTGCTCTTCGCGGCACCCCGACTCGTTTCATACACGGCGTCTCAAATAACCGCGGCCGCAAATTGCGGGCCACTTTTATTAACATGAGGTTTCCTAGAAAGCTATCGTATTATTCACTCTCTAAGCTGCGGTATCTTGGCCGCGGCCTCTGCCTGCGCGTATGTTTCTTGAGAACTTTCCTGTCAATTCCTTGCCAGAGACCCTCAGCGTGGAGCGCTCTTCTTCGCGGCAGTTACGCGCGTCCTGCGGTGCAGTTTGCCCCCTGCACTACTAATACTTGCATGGGGACAAACCTCTCTCAAGCCCGCACTCCAAAGGCACTGCCCTCACTTTGCATCACCCTTTATTGTTTTTTATTTTTCGTTTCTTTTGGTTTTGAATTTGGGCGACCGACTGAGCCAGCGCCCACTGGCGGGAGACATTGCGATTTGGCAGCGAGTTTTAGGACGAGTTTTGGCCCGGGAACGTGCGAAGCCAGCACCCAAACCCGTCGTGTGAATGAGGCCTTATACTCTGATCATATAAAAAAATAAATGAAAAAATTGTTATATGTATGATTTGGTGTATGATATACCACATATATATATATTATAATTATAATAATAAAATATATATATATATATATAAAACACACACACACACACACACACACACACACACACACGTAGTTTTATATATTGTACAGTAACCATATTAGAAATTGTAGTTATATATTAACCCCAGGATTAAGCCTACCCCAGCTTCATCACAGACAGATTCAGTACGGTGGATAAACACTACAGGGAGCGAGTGTGGAAGACGCAAAAAAAACCTCATCAAAACCCGAAATCCCCAACTAAAAAACCTTTTTCCATAGGAATCAAAAAATTACTGAGGGCGTTTCTGGGCTTTTTTTTCGGGCCGGGAAATTTAAATTATTCTCTTATCTCCCCACCGTAACCAACATCGTATTTTAAAAACAGGAAGGGGCGTAATCCATATTCTCTTTAAAACTAAGTTACCGTAATTTGGGGGCGCACATCTCACCCGATTTAGGAAAATACGAAAAGGTGCGTCGAAGTTACCCATGTAACAAGTTTACCCTTGTGGCCGGCCCCATAACTATCACTATGCGGGGCGTATACGCCGCTGGTAATTCACATTGTCTTTTTATCTCCCCCCGCGGTGGAATTCGCCGAGCAGGGAGAGGAGACGTAATCCTATTCTCTATGAGAAATTGGGGATACCGTATGACTGGGACGGATTCCACCCCCAAAATTTTTGCCCACCCGGCGCTAATTACACCGAAATACATCCCAGGAAAGCCGTTGAACTTGGCCTAAGAGAAACCCGCATCAAATTCATTAAACCAAACAACCCTACTTCAGCACCGCTAGGACCGACCCAAACATAGCCAGAGATCGCCACCTGTCCTGAACAGGTGTGAGACATGAGGCCAGTCTGGGTCTTCTATGCAGGAAATTTGAAGGAATTGTTTAAAGTGAACACAGAGGAAGACGGTGAAAAATCAAACACTTGCATTCTAGTCACTTAAAACACAGCCCAGTCACATTATTATGACTTAAAATGTCGGCAGCGCATAGTTCATGAAGGAAGTCCCGTGTGGTGTGCTGGCTTGGTGGGTATATGAGGTGTGTGATAGGCTGTCTGCACATATATATACCTTGCTGCTGTCATGGGTAAAAGGGGCGATTAGAGATGCAAAAAAAGTTCAATATAGGGTTCCGGGCCGAGGGTGGCCGGATTTCTGACACTGCGCAGTTTGTGAACGGTTAGCGGTTGCTGTGGTGAAAGTGCATGGTGAGCGGACAAATGGCGCTAGTGTGCCCAAACATGGAAACTGCAGAGCACCACATGCCAATGATGTGAGGGGAACGCCCGCTGTGACACTGTACGGCTATGTTCACACGGCTTAAAACTGGACGTTCTTCAGTCCGGAAATACGCGCCGAGTGCGCAAACTACGGCTGGAATACGTCCCAGTCACTACGGTAATGCACAGCTCTCATAGAGAACTATGGATTACGTCTCCTCTCCCTGCTCGGCGAATCCGCCGCGGCGGGAGAAAAGTGACGTGTGAATTACCCGCGGCGTATACGATGAATGTCTATGTGCCGGCGAGGTACCAGCCCCCCCGCTCCCACAGCATAATTACGCACTGCAAATACACCGTGTGAACCGAGCCTACAAGGGTGGACAGACACTACTGGGGAGCAGCTCATCACCAACCCACCCCAGCTTGTTTCTAACACAATAGATCTGCTAACCCTACTGTGTATGGGCCCCGGAGCAGACGGATGTCACTGCACCTCTGCTAACCCTACTGTGTATGGGGCCCTGGAGCAGACGGATGTCACTGCACCTCTGCTAACCCTACTGTGTATGGGCCCCGGAGCAGACGGATGTCACTGCACCTCTGCTAACCCTACTGTGTATGGGGCCCCGGAGCAGACGGATGTTACTGCACCTCTGCTAACTCTACTGTGTATGGGGCCCTGGATCAGACTGACGTCACTGCACCTCTGCTAACCCTACTGTGTATGGGGCCCCGGAGCAGAGCGATGTCACTGCACCTCTGCTAACCCTACTGTGTATGGGGCCCTGGAGCAGACGGATGTCACTGCACCTCTGCTAACCCTACTGTGTATGGGGCCCCGGAGCAGACGGATGTCACTGCACCTCTGCTAACCCTACTGTGTATGGGGCCCCGGAGCAGACGGATGTCACTGCACCTCTGCTAACTCTACTGTGTATGGGGCCCTGGAGCAGACGGATGTCACTGCACCTCTGCTAACCCTACTGTGTATGGGGCCCCGGAGCAGACGGATGTCACTGCACCTCTGCTAACCAAGCTGCGTCAGCTTCAATTTTCGCAGCAGTATCAGTATCGGACCTCCCCTGACTAGCAAAGGACTGTCTTCTCCGATGTGTCATATTTTCTGTATATTGGCATGCCAGTAAAGAAACATCAGAGAACAAACACCCTGCAAGCATTGATGGAAGAGCACAAGCTGGTGGTGGCAGTGTTATTGTCTGGGGAATGTGCTCATGGCATTCCCTGGGCCTCTCATCCATGTGGAAGGTGCTCTTTATCAATCTGGGTATAGCTGTGGGAGCCCCCAAATGGTGGTGTTGGTTCTATGGACCCTCCAACAGCTGTGGGAGCCCCTGGATGTTGGTGTTGGCTCTATGGACCTTCCAGCAGCTGTGTCCCCCCTGGATGGTGGTGTTGGCTCTATGGACTCTCCAGCAGATGTGGGAACCACTGGATGGTGTTGTTGGCTCTATGGCCCATCCAGCAGCTGTGGGGCCCCTGGATGGTGGTGTTGGCTCTATGGACCCTCCAGCAGCTGTGGAGCCCCTGGATGGTGGTGTTGGCTCTATGACCCCTTCAGTAGCTGTGGGAGCCCCGGGATGGTGGTGTTGGCTCTATGGACTCTCCAGCAGATGTGGGAGCCCCTGGATGGTGGTGTTGGCTCTATGGACTCTCCAGCACTTGTGGAGCCCCTGGATGGTGGTGTTGCTCTATGGACCCTGCAGCAGCTGTGGGAGCCCCTGGATGGTGGTGTTGGCTCTATGGACCCTCCAGCAGCTGTGGGGCCCCTGGATGGTGGTGTTGGCTCTATGGACCCTCCAGCAGCTGTGGGGCCCCTGGATGGTGGTGTTGTCTCTATGGCTCCTCCAGCAGCTGTGGGAGCCCCTGGGTGGTGGTGTTGGTTCTATGGACCCTGCAGCAGCTGTGGGAGCCCCTGGATGGTGGTGTTGGCTCTATGGCTCCTCCAGCAGCTGTGGGAGCCCCTGGACGGTGGTGTTGGCTCTATGGACCCTCCAGCAGCTGTGGGGACCCTGGGTGGTGGTGTTGGCTCTATGGCCCCTCCAGCAGCTGTGGGAGCTCCTGGATGGTTGTGTTGTGTCTATGGACCCTCCAGCAGCTGTGGGAGCCCCTGGATGGTGGTGTTGGCTCTATGGATCCTCCAGCAGCTGTGGGAGCCCCTGGTGGGTGGTGTTGTCTCTATGGCCCCTCCAGCAGCTGTGGAGCCCCTGGATGGTGGTGTTGTCTCTATGGCCCCTCCAGCAGCTGTGGCGTCCCTGGATGGTGGTGTTGGCTCTATGGACCCTCCAGCAGCTGTGGCGGCCCTGGATGGGGGTGTTGGCTCTATGGACCCTCCAGCAGCTGTGGGAGCCACTGGATGGTGGTGTTGGCTCTATAGACCCTCCAGCAGCTGTGGGAGCCCCTGGATGGTGGTGTTGGCTCTATGGCTCCTCCAGCAGCTGTGGGAGCCCCTGGATGGTGGTGTTGGCTCTATGGACCCTCCAGCAGCTGTGGGAGCCCCTGGATGGTGGTGTTGGCTCTATGGACCCTGCAGCAGCTGTGGGAGCCCCTGGATGGTGGTGTTGGCTCTATGGACCCTGCAGCAGCTGTGGGAGGCAGTCGGCTCCAGATACCTGCTGTCCCTGCTGCACACGGAGGTTACTCTGGACATTAGCTGCTGGTCATAATGTTGTGAATTGGCTGTGTATAATGTCATGTCTCTGGTGTGGATATACTGTATACCATGGCTGTGTATAATGTCATGTCTCTGGTGTGGATATACTGTATACCATGGCTGTGTATAATGTCATGTCTCTGGTGTGGATATACTGTATACCATGGCTGTGTATAATGTCATGTCTCTGGTGTGGATATACTGTATACCATGGCTGTGTATAATGTCATGTCTCTGGTGTGGATATACTGTATACCATGACACTAAACACTATAGTGTACATCCTGCGCCAACTTAAGAGGAAGTCACACTGAACACAACAATGAGGACAGACACCTGCTGCAGCTGAGAACCTCCCCAATATAGGACAACTCCCATCATCCACTCATAACCACATCCTGCCAAGTCCAGGTTCCCCCATCATCTATACTACAGAGCCTACTGACCCCCAGAAGTACAAGGGGAGTGACGAGGCTCGTGGAGGACGGCCGGCAGCAAAACAAACCATTCCAATTCACTGTCATTGTTGAGACTAAACTACAGCACAACTCCCAGCATTCCCTGTCAGCCAATCACGACATACCCTGATGGACTGCAACCTGTAGTACAACTACAACTCCCAGCATTCCCTGTCTACAAAACACTACATACCCTGATGGACTGCAACCTGCGGCACAACTACAACTCCCAGCATTCCCTGTCAGTCACTCCGTCTACAACTCCCAGCATTCCCTGTCAGCCAATAACTACACATATCAATGGGCTGCAACCTATGGTGAAATTACAACAACCAGCGTTCTTTGTCAATCGCTCTGACTACAACTCCCAAGATTCCCTGATGGCCAATCACTAATTACATTGATGGGGCTTAACCTGTGACAAAACTACAGCTCCCAGCATTCACTGCCTGTCAATCATTACATACACTAGAGGAATGAAATCTGTAGCACAACTACAACTCCCAGCATTCCCTGACAACCAATCATTACTTACATTGATGGGCTGCAACCTGTGGCACAACTACAACACCCAGCGTTAACCGTCAATCACTCCAACTACAACTCCCAGCATTCCCCGACAGCCAATCACTTCTTACTTACATTGACAGGGTTCAACCTGTGACAAAACTACAACTCCCAGCATTCCCTTACAGCAAGTCACTACGTACATTGATTGGGTTCAACCTGTGACAAAACTACAACTCCCAACATTCCCTGTCGGCTACTTACATTGTTGGTACTGGACCCTGTGGCACAACTACAACTCCCAGCACGCCCTGACAGCAAATCACTACTTACATTGATTGGATGCAACCTAATCTGCGGCACAACTACAACTCCCAGAATTCCCTGTCTGTCAATCGTTACATACACTAGTGGACTGCAATCTGTAGCACGACTACAACTCCCAGAATTCCCTGTCAATCACTCCCGTCTACAACTACCAGCATTCCCTGACAGCAAGTCACTACTTACATTGATTGGCTTCAAAGTGTGACAAAACTACAACTCCCAGCATTCCCTGATGGCCAATCACTACTTACATTAATGAGGTGTAACCTGTGACGAAACTACAACTCCCAGCATTCCCTGATGGACAATCACTACTTACATTAATGAGGTGTAACCTGTGACGAAACTACAACTCCCAGCATTCCCTGATGGCTACTTACTTTGTTAGGACAGCAACCTGTGGCACAACTACAACTCCCAGCATGCCCAGCCAGCCATTGACTACTTCCACACATAGCTACAAGCCCGATACCAGGGCAGACGTCACTGGGGAAGTACAATAGCGCACACTGGTGACAAGAGAACTCCAAGGCCAAGCATCCCAGGACTGGCGGAGCTGGCCTGCTGGGACTTGTAGTTCCCCACCAGCTCGGGCAGACATTCTGGACTATTGGACGCTCTATTGGTAACACTATGAGCTTCGCCTGTGAGTGTGAGGTGGCGCAATGTGGTTTATGCACAGTTTTGGCATTGGACTGCGGCGCCCATGTCAGTGTGAGGGTGACTGCTACTGTCTGTGGAGGTGACAGCTGAGGAGGTGACAGCAGCTGGGACAGGTATCTAGTGCAGCAGCTGTGGGGACCCTGCAGGCTGCCCCCTCCCGGTGGTTACCTGACTCTGCCGGCTGCCTGGAGCAGCTGGGCACCGGTTGGAGCGCCATGCCGGCTCAGGTCAGGAGCCCGGCTGAGTACGTCCTCCGTGCGGCCTCCTCTCAGCTGCACATTCTGCTACTAACCCCGCCTCTTCCTGTCACGTCACGCAGAACCTCCAGCTGCCTCCGCGCGAACAGCGCGCCACCACGAAGTAGTCCCTCACAACAACCGCGCCTTGTCCCTAAAACCCGCGCCCAAAACCACTCACGCCAGACACAGAGCTTATCCGAAGCACGACTATCACCTATCAGCTCTTCTATTCACCAAGAGAATAGTTTATTTACCGGGCCTCAAAAACACGGCGTCGGTATCCTTGCGCGGCGGTGATGCGGTCCGTTCCAAGCCAAGTGCACAATACATTGTGACGTAGCCGGAGCGCTCAGCTGTTCTTGGACTACAAATCCCATGAGTCGCTCGTGTCGATCACGATGTAAATGATTCATGGGAGTTGTAGTTCAAAACACCAAGCGCAGCAGGTTGATTCTAGTCCCGAGCTGTGTGAGGGGGGGAAAAAAACATGAAAGACAATAATAAAATGAGTTCTATGCAGCTGTGTTATCTGTAACATTAATATCCTAATTACTGTTATCTGAGAGGAAGCAGAGGGTCGCTCAGTGTGACTGGCATAGGCCCTACTGTTTTAGTTGGTGGCAGTTTTGGGGGCAAATGGGATCAGAAATGACTGCAAATTATTGCATGAGCCAAAATTGCCCAAAATATTACCTGCGCCTTAAAGGGGTTGTCTCACTACAAGGATCGCTGCTTTTTATGTTAAAGATCTTGCAAAAACAAGTCACTTTGCAATATATGTCCATTAACAGTGTCCTACCTATTCTGAGATATGCCCTCTTGTATGAGCTGCATCAGCTCCTCAGGTCACTATAGCTACAGACCTGTTTGATCTCTCCTGATAGGCTGCCAGCACTAGTTGCTATAGCTACAGACATGTTTGATCTATCCTGATAGACTGCCAGTGCTGGTTGCTATAGCTACAGACCTGGCTTCTACTGCAGCCTAGTGGAAGCCAGTAAACACACCCCTGAATTCAAAGTGAAACCAAGAAAACAGGACTGAGGTAAGATGAATCAGTGTAGTGAGCCAACCCCTTAAAGTATCGTTTATATTTATTTGCCCAAAATATTACCTCCGCCTTAAAGCATAGTTGCCAACTTTTGAAAATGGAAAAGTAGGAGATCAAAGAGGGCTGCGCGCGTAGCGCGCCGCGGCAAAGATTTGCATGGACATGCCCATCTTTTTGTGTGCCACGCCCCTTCAAAAAGCCACACCCACTCCGCCTAACTACATAATGGCTTTGGAAGAAAGCCAGGTAGATGCCCTTATAGCCAGGTAGTAGCCCCCCATAACCAGGTTAGTGCCCCTACAGGCAGGTAGATGCCCCTTGTTAGCAAGGTAGATGCCCCCTCTGTAGCTAGGTAGATGCCCCCTTTGTTAGCCAGGTAGTTGCCCCCTTTGTAGCCCGGTAGTTCCCCCTGTAATAGTCCGGGAGTTGCCCCTTTAGTAGTCAGGTAGTTGCCCCTTTAGTAGTCAGGTAGGTAGTGCCCCCTTTAGTAGCCAGCCAGGTAGGTAGTGCCCCCTTTAGTAGCCAGCCAGGTATTTCCCCCTTTAGTAGCCAGCCAGGTAGTTGCCCCCTTTAGTAGCCAGCCAGGTAGTGCCCCCTTTAGTAGCCAGGTAGGTAGTGCCCCCATTGTAGCCAGCCAGGTAGTTGCCCCCATTGTAGCCAGCCAGGTATTGCCCCCATTGTAGCCAGCCAGGGAGTTGCCCCCATTGTAGCCAGCCAGGTATTGCCCCCCATTGTAGCCAGCCAGGTATTGCCCCCACTGTAGCCAGCCAGGTAGTTGCCCCCAATGTAGCCAGCCAGGTATTGCCCTTATTGTAGCCAGCCAGGTAGTTGCCCCCATTGTAGCCAGCCAGGTAGTTGCCCCCATGTAGTTAATAAAAATAAAATAATAAATTCCACTTACCTGACCAGGCTCCTGCAGCTCCGGCCAGCTCCTGCCCGATCTCCTCAGGTGGCCATTGACTGGCGCACAGAGACATGGTGTCAACCGTATATTGCCATCGCAATATTAGAACGTACTGTAGGACAAATCAGAATTTAGCACAAATCAGGACCGGGACAACTGGTAGGCAGAGGTAGGCAATCCAAGAAAAAAAAAAAAGCCAGCTCACCGAATCAGTAGTCCCAGGCTGCACGGCTACACTCTGGAGGTGTAATGAAGCAAAACAAGGTGAAAAAAACACAGACAGCACTCGATATCCATAGACAAATAGTCCTTTAATGGTGCTCAAAGATGATACACAACGTGATAAGTGCACAGGTAAAAGAGTGCTGACGCGTTTCGAGCGGCTACTGGCTCTTAGTCATAGGAAGACAATTGCCTAGGGAGCCTACTTTTGACTGTCAAGAAGAGGGCACAATTATGCAGCAGACTCAGCACCCGACCCCATACATGGAAGTTGCTGGCTGCTAGTTACTTTCAGTAACTAGGACTGAACATTACTGTTATCTACTGCCCCTATCATCATAGAAGAGCTGTAACTGCACACTATTCTGCTATACATTAGTGTCCTTCTGGGGGTCCAAATTAGCTTAAAAATAACAAAGGGTGCACCGAGAAAGAACATCACAACATGCCTTGCTGCTATGAAAGTGCTTTCTGCTTTATTCACAAAATGGCAGCTTTTTTATACTTTTGCAAATTAGAAGATAAGAAGCATCACATGGACCTGGCTGTGAGAGTCTATTGGCACGTCCTTATCTACAGACCCCTCCTCACAGCTCAGGAATGTTTGGACACAGGGTGTAACTTCTGAAGAGGTGCCATCTTGGATTACACGACGATCTCTACAAACTACTACAGGCCATTCTGTTAACATATTAGTGACAACAGATATACAGACAGCTTTTACATGCTGTATTACATAGGTATGTCCCCTTACTATATATATATATATAATATATTTTATATATATATATATATAATAATGTGAGGTATACACTAACTAATACATTAAAAAATGGAGACACAAGGGATCACACATATATAGCCTTTGTTCCCATCCACAACATATATATATATATATATATATATATATATATAAAAATATATAAATATATTTATATACCCCCAGAGGGGCCACAGAGGGGAGCAGCAGCAGGGATACGGGCACGTCCGTGCAACGTGACAGAATCCCCTCCTTAAGCCCCTCCCCCCGGACTAGCTGACTACTAGATGAACTGAAATGAACACGGGGCAACCATCTTCTCCTCAGTATCACAGGAATTGTTATCCCAACCCCGGGAAACTTTCTGGACTTGCGGGACCACAACATAGAAGAAACAGTTGGCAGGAGAAGAGGTGCCCGCACCTGCAAGATATCTTGACAGATCAGTGGATATTCTGGGACTAGGGAATCCACCGCTGGAATAACAGAAGCCACAGGCAGGGAAACAGGTGGGTGGGATTGCACCAGATGGGCAGGCTTGAGGCAGCGAGAATGGCATTGGATAACTTCACCCGATTTCCAATCCAATGACCAACCATAAAGATGGAACCATGGAAGACCAAGCAGAATCGAAGCAGAGGAACTAGGCAGAACATAGAAAGATATTTCTTCCTTGTGGGAACTTCGTACTTGTAGAGACAGAGGCTGGGTACGGAACTGGACAGGCTCCTTCAGAATCTCCCCATTGATGGAGGAGAAACGCAGGGGTTTCTCCATACGGGAGACAGGCAGGCAGAACTTCTCCAGTAGAGATGGATGAATAAAGTTCTCAGAAGAACCAAAGTCCAGCAAAGCAGGAACATCAAAGGTAGCATCAGAAGCTAAGGGAGACTGGAGCGGTTTTACAAGGAACAGATGCATCATCATTCGGGGTCACCTCACCCACAATACGTTGGCACTTGGGGCACAGGCAGACAAACTGGGCAGTTCTTTAAATAGTGCCTGCTAAAGACTCAGGTTAAGACTACACCGGTGACTGCGTTCCTCCGAGGAGAGGTGAACATAGTTCACCTCCATGGGTTCAACTTGAGGAGATGTGAGTGCCTGATGAGGTAGACTTGGGGGTTCGTGTACAAAGCGAGGAGGCTTGTGAGGCCGGGATGACGTTGACTGCTGGCAAAGCTCTAACTCGCTATCTGCAAATCAGATATCAATCCAGGTGGCTAGACTAATGAGGTCATCCAGGGTAGTTGGTAGGTCACGACCGGCCAGATCACCCTTAATACGCCAATCGAGGCCTTCCCAGAAGGCAGCAACCAGGGCCTCGTTGTTCCAAGCAAGCTCTGAGGCCAAAGTATGCAAATAGATGGCATAATGGCCGCTGTGGGGTCCCCTTGTCTGAAACTTAGGCGAGATATTGCAGCAGAGATGTTGCGCCCTGGTTGCTCAAAGATCTTGCACACAGAAAATCTTGCAGGCCCATGGTCAGCGGATCCCCTTTCTCCCAGAGTGGTGTGACCCAGGCCAAGGCCCCACCTGAGAGCAGGCTGATGGAAAAGGAACTGGTGAGCCTTCACCTCGAAGTCAATGGTACACTGGTTGATGAACCCGTAACAAGAATGGGGTTCTCCATAGTAAAGGGACGGCAGAGGCAAATGCAGACTGGGACTGTTCATGGCAGCAGGAGGCGAAGATACTACAGGTAGCAAAGCAGGTGTACATACCAGTGCAGACACAACATCACCCAGAGGAGCAGTAATAGTCTGAAGCTTCTGTAAGAGTTGTTCCAGATAGAGACTATGACAGTTAACTACGGCTGCCATGTGCTGGTTATCTCGCACATCGGCGGGATCCATTAGTTGGTCAGTTCGTAGTGTCACGTTTTAACGTAGAACACCAGATAATGGTGAGGATCCTCTGTGATCACCGTGGGCAAGGAGGGTATAGGTGGAGACCACACCAGGGAGTGGAGTCTAAGGGGCCTGTGGTCTTCTCTGGTGCCCGCCGCAAGGACTTTGCTACAGGGAACCCCCAGGTCACTACCCCTGACGTGGCTCCCCACGGTGATAGCCGATGTGCAGCACAAGGAACACCAGGTACTGGTAGAGGTGACTGAACACAGCAGGTGTAGCCATAGACGGTCAGCAGGTCCGAGGCAGGTACAGCGGAAGGTAAACAATAGTAGAATAGCAGATTGGTGCAGTGGTATAAACAGCAGCAACACAGGGTACTAGAATAGCAACAGCTACACAGCAGACAGGGTCAAGCTCTATGAAGGGCATCAACGAACTGACACTGAGGCAGGGGTAAGAAGTTCCTTTTAACAGGGCAGGTCACATTTCATTGGTAGGTAAATTATCGAGGACTGCCAGATGCAGGAGCGAGGACAGGTGAGTATACATGATGTTTGAACTGTATTCTGCAGGTTGATATGATTCCGGCAATATCAAACATGTAGGGTTTATGTTACGTTTTAGCACTGCAAAAAAATTCTAAAGATATTTTATTTCTTAAATTTGCCTTGCAGCGCCATTTTCTGTGACCAGTAACTTTTTGGTTTTTCACCTATGGACCTGTGTGAGGGGACATTTCTTGTGGGCTGAAGTTCAGTTTTTATTTGTACCATTTTGGGATACATACAACTTTTTTATTCTAATTTTTAAAGCGTGTGAAATGATAAAAAAAAAAATTCAATTTTGGTCATTGGATCTTTTTTTTAGTTGATCAGACTTTTATGGATGCGGTGACACCAATTATGTGTAACTTTTTTATTTTTGTATTTGAAAAATGCCAAATTTTAACGTAATATTTATTTTATTTTTTATACTTTTTAACTTTTTTTATCTTTAACTTTTTTTATCTCCCTAGAGTACTTGACCAGTATTGGGCGCGATCGTTAGTACACCCTTCTGGATTGTATAAAGAGAACCTTACCAGCACCACGGTATGGGTACGTCCTGTGTCGGCAAGGGTTTAAGAAATGAAATCTCCCTGATTTATCAGTGGCTCATCTCATCTACTAGTCATGCTCTCTGTTACTACTGTAAGTCCCGGGAGAGGGAGCAGCAGAAGACCTTTACAGCCGAGCAATGGAGGCGGTGTTTTTTCTTACACACAAAGCAGTGATAGCCTGTAAAGCGCAGGAAACAAGCTTTAAAATTTTATCAAGGTGGTATAGAGTGCCGGCCCTGCTCCATAAATAGTATCCCAGTGTCCCAGAAACTTGTTGGAGATGTAATCTGGAGGCATGAAACCATGACCCATATATGGTGGGGGTGCCCACTTTTGCAGCCCTTCTGGAGAAAGGTCCTTCGGGCTATTTCGGACTGCAGTGGGATAGCTGTTCCAGACCGCCGAATGTCTTTTATTTGCCCCTTTACGAACCTCCTATAAAAAATCCTTATTGGCACATTTATTACAGGCTGTGAAAATGGTGATACCACGTCGTCGGCATCAAACCGCCCCCCCCTTCCCCCCTCCCCCATCCATATCGGACTGGATAGAGGAAGTGTCCTCTACTCAATGTATGGAAAAGCTGATAGCCCACTCCCCGGAATAGGCAATCAAAGTTCTTCACACTTGGAGGCCTTGGACTCTTTATCAATCCTCTCAAGCCCTTTTGTGGTGATGAGTAATGTCAAATAGTCTCCCAAAAAATGGGAATCTAGCAAGAGAACAAAGAGTGACTTTTAATCACTATATTTACTTTTTTGCCATAGGCAAACTTGAACTCAAAGGCTATGTTCACACGGTGTATTTGCAGGGCGTAATTACGCCCCGCAATTACGCCGTGTGACCGGGGGCGGGTGGGCAGCGGTGGACTGAGCAGGGGGCCGGTACTTCGCCGGCCCATTGACTTGAATTGCTAGCGGCGCGTATTTGCGGCTAGAAATTCACATGTGAATTATCTCCCCGCCCGGCGGCTTCACCGGGTGGGGAGAGGAGACATAATCCATAGTTCTCTATGAGAACTGTGAAGTACCGTACTGAATGGGCCGTTTTCGGCCCGTAATTGGCGCACTTCGGCACGTAATTACGGACCGAAATACGGCCCATTTTAAGCCGTGTGAACATGCCTTTAACAGTTCTCAATCTATAAAGCACTAAAACGTAACTTTTATTCTGTATAACACTAAACCTCTATACACACTATTAAAAACCTGATTTCTAACCTCTCAATTTATCCCTTTCTAAGGGCATGTCCCCACGGCACGGGTTTTCGGCCGGTTTTTTCAGGCAGTTTGCGGTTTTTCAGACCGCCTGAAAAACCAGCCGAAAATGAGCACAATTGTGCTCTATGGAAAACCCGTGCAGCAGTCCCCACTGCACGGGTTTTCCGCCCGACTGTTTTGTCGCCGGCGGACCGGCTTCAAAACATTGTACATGCACAATCTTCTGTCCGGTTTCCAGACGGATCATGTGCATGTCAATGAGAGGGAGGAGGGCTGTTCTCCGCTCATCGCGGAGAAAAGCCGTCCCCCCCGCGGCCGTGAGGACGGCCGCAAAACAGGACAAATACCGGCCGGCAAACCGGCCGGTATTTGTCCACTGCCGTGTAAACGGCCCCTAATTGTGGAGGAATAACTCCTTTTCTATTATCAAGTCTGGTGGAGCACCACCTATTAACAGGAAAACCTTATATATACAGTGATTTACTAACTCCAATAAGGGATCCAAAACATCCCACTTGGGCAATCATCCCTAATCCGATGGAAATAAAACATATAAGGTTTCCTTGTCAGACCCTCTGCCACGGGTGGAGCACTTGATGAAAGAGGTGAGAAATCACAAATTAAAATGTCATGCCTGACCTAATTTTAATTTGGTTATCTTTATTGAAAAGGGCCCAGAAGTAGAACAGACGTCACTCACCTCTGCTAACCCTGACTTTGTATGGGGGGTTAACCCCCCCCAGTCAGCAGATGTCTCTTACACCTTTAGCTAACCCTCTGCATAGTGGGGCCCTGGAGCAGACGGATGTACTGCACCTCTGCTAACCCTACGTGGGGTATGGGGCCCTGGAGCAGAACTGGATGTCACTGCAACCCCGCCTTTCATTACTAAACCCTACTGTGTATGGGGGCCTAGAGCAGACGGATGTCACTGCACCCCTGCTAACCCTACTGTTTTATGGGCCCCGAGCTGATGGATGTCACTGCACCTTCTGCTAACCCTACAGTTATGGGCCCCGGAGCAGACGGATGTCACTGCACCTCTGCTACACTATTGTGTTATGGAGACCGCCAGAGAATACAGAAGTTACTCCCACCTCGCTAATCCCTAACTGTGTATGGGGCCTCGTACAGACGGATGTCGCTGCACCTCTGCCTAACCCTACAGTGTAATGGGGCCCCGGAGCGAAGACGATGTCCCACTGCACATCTGCTAACCCTCAAACTTGTGTAATGGGGGCCCTGGAGCAGACTGATGTCACAGCAGCTCTGCTACCCTACTGTGTAATTGGCCCCGGAGCAGACGGATGTCACTGCACCTCTGTAACCAAGCTGCATAAGCAGAAAAGACTTCAATATTCATGGCCGTATCGGAATTTGATCTCCATTGATTGCTCTTGAAGCAGAAAACGTGACTCATCGGAGAAGGCAACCCTTTAATAGATAGATGTTGGTGTCAAGCAAGAAACATCAGAGAACAAACACCCCACAACCATTGTTGGAAGAACATAAGCTATTGCTGACAATGTTATGGTCTGGAGAATGTGTTTGTGCCATTCTCTGGGCCACTCATCCATATGGAAGACCCTTTCACCTGATGTGGGTATGAATCCATTCCTGCAGATCACGTACACACATATATGCTGATTGTCTCCTCTGGTGTGGATGGGATCTTCCAGTAAGATAATGTGACACGTCACATGGCTAGAAATGTCCGACATAGCTTGGAAGAGCAGGACCAAGACTTCCAAGTACTACCCTGACCCCTAATTTCCCAGGCTTGAACCCAATTGAGCATCTATTGGAGCCCATAGATGGTGGTGGTGATTCTATGGATCTTACAGCATCTGTGGGAGCCCCTGGATGGTGGTGTTGGATATATGGCCCCTCCAACAGGTGTGATGCCCCTGGATGATGGTATTGGCTCTATGGACCCTCCAGCAGCTGTGAGGCCCCTGAAGGTGGTGTAGGCTCCTATGCCCCGCCAGAAAAAAAAAAAAAAGTGAAAAAAAAAAATTGGGGGGGGGGATAAAATGTGTAGAAGGGAAAAATAAATAAATTTTTTTAATTGAAAAAAATTAAAAAAAAAACAGCATGGAAGCCACTGGATGGTGGTGTTGGTTCTATGGCCCCTCCCCAGCTGCTGTGGTGCCCCTGGATGGTGTGTTGGCTCTATGCCCCTCCACACTGGGGAAGCCCCTGGATGGTGGTGTTGGCTCTATGACCCTCCAGCAGCTGGGGGGCCCCTGGATGGGGTTTTGGCTCTAACGACCCCTCAGCAGATGTGGGAGCCCCTGGATGGGGGTGCTGGCTCTATGGCCCCCTCCAGCAAGATTTGAGCCCCCTGGATGGTGGTGTTGGCTCTATGGACCCACCAGCAGCTGTGGGCCCCCTGGATGGTGGTGTTGGCTCCTATGGTCCCTCCAGCAGGCTGTGGAGTCCCTGGATGGTGGTGTTGGCCTCTAAGGACCCTCCAGCATCTGTGGAGCACCTGGATGGTGTGATGACTCTCTGGACCCTCAACCAGCTGTGTGAGATCCTGGATGGTGGTGTTGCTCTATGGACCCTCCATGCAGCTGGGGGGCCCCTGATGGTGGTGCTGGCTCTATGACCCTCCAGCAGATGTGGAGGTCCCCTGGATGGTGTGTGACTCTATGGACTCTCCCAGGAGCTGTGGGAGCCCCTGGATGGTGTTTTGGCTCTATGGACCCTCCAGCAGCTGTCGAAGCCCCTGAATGGTAGTGTTGGCTCTATGGACCTCAGCAGCTTTGGGAGCCCCTGATGTTGGTGGTTGTCTCTATGGCCCCCTCCAGCAGCTGGGAGCCTGGAATGGTAGTGTTGCTCTATGGACCCTCCAGCCAGCTGTGGTGAGCCCTGATATGTATTGTTGGCTCTATTAACCTCCATCAGATTGGGAACCCCTGGATGTGGTGTTGGCTCTATGGACCCTCCACTGCGTGCAGCCCTCTGATTGGTGGTGTTGGTCTAAGGACCCTCCAACAGATGTGCGGCCTCTGATGGTGTGTTGGCTCTATGCCCCTCCAGCAGCTGCGGACCCCCTGGATGGAGTATTGTCTCTATGCCCCCTCCAGCAGCTGTGGGAGCCCTGGATGGTGGTTTTTGGCTCTATGACCCTCCAGCATCTGTGGGGCCCCTGATGGTGGTGTTTGTCTCTATCGACCCTCCAGCAGCTGTGGGAGCCACTGGATGGTGTTAGGCTCTATGGACTCCAGCAGCTTGTGGCCCCTGGATGGTGGTGTTGTGCTCTATGGAACCTACCACAGCTGAGTTGGGGGCCCTGGATTTTGGTGTTGGCTCTACTGGGACCCTCCAGCAGCCTGTGGGAGTCCCTGGATGGTGGTGTTGGCTCTAAAGCCCCCCTGCATCTGTGAGCGCCTGGATGGTGGTGTTTAACTCTCTGGACCTCCATCAGCTGGTGGGCTCTGGATAGGTGTTGTTGACTTTATGGACCCACCAGCAGCTGTTGGGGGCCCTGGATGGTGGTGTGCTCTCATTAAACCCTCCGAGCAGCTGTGGAGCCCTGGATGGGGGTGTTGGCTCATGACCCTCAGCACTGTGGGATACCTGGATGGTGGTGTTGGCCTATCGACCCACTAGCAGCTGTGGGAGCCCCCTAGAAGGTGGTGTTGGCTCATTGGCCCCTCCAGAATGCCTGTGGAGCCCTGGGTATGTGGTAGGCTCTAAGGACCCTCCAGTGGCTTGGAGCCCCTGGATGGTGGTGTTGGCTCTCTGGACCCTCAGCACTGTGGGAGCTCCTGGATAGGTGTGTGTTGGCTCTATGGCTTCCTCCAGCAGCTGTGGGAACGCCCTGGATGGTGGTCTTGGCTCTATGTTCCCTCCAGCAGCTGTGGAAGCCCATGTATGGTGGTGTTTGGCTCTATGGACCCTCTGCAGCTGTGGAAGCCCCTGATGGTAAGTAGTTGGCTCTAATGGACCTTCCAGCAGCTGTGGAGCCCCTGATGGTGGTGTTTGGCTCTATGACCCTCCAGCAGCTGTTGGAGCCCCTGGATGTGTTGTACGCTCTATGACCTAGCAGCTGTGGAGGCCCTGATGGTCGGGTGTTTGGCTCTATGACCCTCCAGCAGCTGTGGAGCCCTGGATGGAAAGTGTTGGCTCTATGGACCCCTCCAGCAGCTGTGGAGCCCCTGAAAGTGGTGTTGCTCTATGGACCCTCCCAGCAGATGTGCGCATCTGGATGGTGGTGTTGGCTCTATGGGACCCTCCATCATCGGTGAGCCCCTGATGGTGTATTGACTCTATGTGCCCCTCCAGCAGCTGTGGTGAGCCCTGGGTGGTGGTGGTAGGCTCTATGGACCCTCCAGCACTGTTGGGCCCCTGGATAGGTGGTGTTGGCTCAATCGACCCCTCCAGCAGCGTGGGAGCCCCAGAATGTGGGTGTTGGCTTCTATTGGCCCCTCCAGCAGTGTGGGCCTCTGGATGGTGGTCATTGGCTCTATGGACCCTCCATCACTGTGGGTCCCATGGATGTTGGAGATGGCTCTTGGACCCTCTAGAGCTGTGGGAGTCCCTGGATGTTGGTTGTTGGCTCTAAAAGCCCCTCCACATCTGTGGAGCGCCTGGAATGGTGGTTGTTGACTCTCTGGACCCTCCAGCAGCTGTGGGATCTCCTGGATGGTTGTGATGGCTTTATGGACCCTCCAGCATCTTGAGGGGCCCCTGGATGGTGTGTTGACCTCTATGAACCCTCCACACTTTGGAGCCCCTGAATGGTGGTGTTTGGCTCTTATGGACCCACCAGCAAGGCTATGTGAGAGCCCCTGGATGTTGGTGGTTGGCTCTATCGACCCTCCAGCAGCCCTGTGGGAGCCCCTGGATGTTGGTGTTTGCTCTATTGTCCCTCAGTAGCTGTGGAGCCCCTGGATGTGTGGCCTCTATGGACCCTCCAGCGGAGACTGTTGATCCCCTGATGGTTGTGTTTGGCTCTCTGGACCCTCCAGCATCTGTTGGGAGCTCCTGGATGGTGGTGTTGGCTCTAAGGCTCCTCCATCAGCTGTGGAACGCCTGGGATGGTGGTGTTGTGCTCTATGGACCCCTCCAGCAGCTGTGGGTCCCTGATGGTGGGGTGGTTGGCTCTATCGGACCATCCAGCATCTGTTGAAGCCCCTGGATGGTAGTGTTGGCTCTATGGACCTCCAGCAGCTGGTGGGAAGCCCTGGATGTGGTTTGGTCAATGTCCCCACCAGCAGTGTGGGAGCCCGTGATGGAAGTATGTGCTCTATTGACCCTCTCAGCACTGTGGGAGCCCCTGGTAATAGTGGTGTGGCTCTATGGCTCCTCCAGCAGCTGTGGGAACGCCTTGTTTGTGGTGTTGGCTGTCTGGTCCCTCGTGCATTTGTGCAGCCTCTGGATGGTGGTGTTGGCTCTCTGCGGTCTCCCTTTGAGCACTCTTGCTCCCCTTCAATCCATTCTCAACTCTGCCTGCCCTCTTATCCTCCTCCTCTCCTCCGGCACTCCCCTGCCTCTCCCCTCTGCAATCCCGCACGACTTCCCAATGCGCAGCGCATTAACTTCAAGTTACTAACCATAACCTACAAGGCTCTCCATAACTTTTCCCTTTCCTTTCCTCCATACATCTCTGCTCTAATCTCCAGATACTCCCCTCACGCAACCTCCGCTCCTCAGAGACCTTCTTCTCCCTCTCTCCTCTTGTCACCTCCTCACACAACCGTCTCCAGGATTTCTCTCGTGCTCCCCCATACTCTGGAACTCACTGCCCCAACACATCAGACTCCTCCCCACTTCACCAGCTTCAAAGCAACCTGAAAAGCCCACTTCTTCAGGATAGCCTACAACCTAGAATAACCCCGCTGGTCACTACACCCACAAACATGTCTGCCCTCACCTTCTGTCCCTTTTCCCCCTTCGTTGTAGATTGTAAGCCTTCGCGGCAGGGCCCCCTCTCCCCTGTACCTACTGTTATCCCAGAGATTGTCAGCTATTGTAAATGTTGACTTATGTATATGTTATTTATGTAAACCCCTTAATGTAACAGCGCCCTGGTAAACTCAATGGCGCTTAAAATAAATAATAATAAATAATAAATAAATTATGGCCCTCCAGCAGCTGTGCGGGCCTTGGATGAGGTCTTGGCTCTAAGCTCCTCCAGCAGCTGTGGGAGCCCCTTGATGGTGTTTTGGCTCTATGGACCCTCCAGCAGCTTGGGGCCCCTGGATGTGTGTTGTCTCATGGACCCTCCAGCTGCTGTGGGCCCTTGGATGGTAGGTATTGCTCTATGGACCCTGCGTCATTTGTGGAGCTCCTGGATGCTGGGTTGGCTCTATTGCTCTCTCCAGCAGCTGGGGAATGCCTGGATGGTGGTAAATTTCGGCTCATGGACCCTCCAGCCAGCTGTGGGAGTCCCTGGATGTTGGGAGTGGTCTCTAAGTCCCTCCAGATCTGTGGAGCTCTGGATGGTGGTGTTGACTCTCTGGACCCTCCAGCAGCTGTGGGAGCTCCTGATGGAGTGTGTTTGGCTCCTATGAGACCCTCCAGCAGCAGTGGGCCCCTGATGGTGGTGTTTGCTTCATGGACCCTCCAGCAAGCTGTGGGCCCCTGGATGTAGGTGTTGGCACTATGGGACCCTCCAGCAGCTGTGTGAGCCCCTGTATGGGAAGTTGCTCTATGGCTCCTCCAGCAGCTGTGGGGCCCCTGGATGTGTGTTGGCTCTATGCCCCTCCAGTAGCTTGTGGTACCCTGGGTGATGGTGTTGGCTCTTATGGACCCTCCAGAAGCTGTGGGGCCCTGGATGGTGGAGTTGGCTCTATGACCCCCAGCCGCTTGTGGAGCCCCATGATGGTGGTGTTGGGCTCTCTGGACCTCCAGCAGCTGTGGGAGCTCCTGGAAGGTGGTGTTGGCTCTATGGCTCCTCCACACTGTGGGAAATAGCCTGTAAGGTGGAGGTTGGCTCCAATGGCCCCTACCAGCAGCTATGGGGGCCCCTGATGGTGGTGTTGGCCTCTATGGACCCACCAGCAGCTGTGGAAGCCCCTGATTGGAAGTGTTGACGTCTATGGACCACCAACATCGTGGGAGCCCCCTGGATTGTTGAGTGTTGCTCTATGGCCCCTCCAGCAGCTTTGGAGCCCTGTATGGTATGTTGGCTCTATGGACCCTCCAGCAGCTGTGGGAGCCTCTGGGATAGTGGTGTTGGCCTCTATGGACCCTCCAGCAGCTGTGGGAGCCCCTGGATGGTGGTGTTAGCTCTATGGGCACTCCAGCAGCTGTGGGGACCCTGGATGGTGGTGGTGTTTCGCAGCAGCCGTGGGGCCCCTGGATGGTGGTATTGGCTCTATGGATCCTCCAGCAGCTGTGGGAGCCCCTGGATGATGGTGTTGGCCCTATGGACCCTCCAGCAGCTGTGGGAGCCCCTGGATGGTGGTGTTGGCATCTATGCCCCTCCAGCACTTGTGGGAGCCCCTGGATTGTGTGTTGGCTCTATGGACCCCTCCAGCAGCTGTGGCTATATCTCTATACCACTGATGGTGATGTTGGCTCTATGGACCCTCCTCAGCAGCTGTTGAGAGCCCCAGGATGGTGGTGTTGGCTCTATGGCCTCCTCCAGCAGCTGTGGGGCGCCCAGGATGTGTGGTGTTTGCCTCTATGGACCCTCCAGCAGCTGTGGGGCCCCTGGATGGTGGTGTTGGCTCTATGGACCCTCCAGCAGCTGTGGGAATCCCTGGACGGTGGTGTTGGCTATAAGGCCCCTCCAGCATCTGTGGAGCGCCTGGATGGTGGTGTTGACTCTCTGGACCCTCCAGCAGCTGTCGGAGCTCCTGGATGGTGGTTTTGGCTTCTATGGACCCTCCAGCAGCTGTGTCCCCTGATGGTGGTGTTTGGCTCTATACCGTCCAGCACTGTGGAGCCCCTGGATTGGGTGGTGTGTGCTTTATGGACCCTCCAGCAGCTGTGGGAGCCCTGGATGGTGGTGTTGGCTCTATGGCCCCTCAGCAGCTGTGGGAGCCCCTTGATGGTAGTGTTGGCTCCTTATGGACCCCTCCACAGCTGTGGGAGCCCCTGGATGTGGTGTTGCTCTATGGCTCCACCAGGGACTGTGGGGCCCCTGATGGTGGTGTTGGCTCTATGGACCCTCCAGCAGCTGGGGGAGCCCCTGGATGGTGGTTTTTGGCTCTAGGGAAACCTCCAGCAGCTGGGGGAGCCCCTGGATGGTGGGTTGGCTCTTTTGGACCCCCGGCAGTTTTGGGGATACAGTGGGCTTCAGATGCCGGGAAAATCCTACTAGGACCTTTTTGAGCCATTCCTTCCCTTCTAGCGCGGCCCCGGGCCTGCACTTTGTGGTTACTTTAGATAGATTACCTGCTAGCAGCAGATCTTTCCCTACGTGTTTTAAAGCCTCCCTAAAAAAAGGGTTCCAAATTTTGGGCAGGAGAATCTGACCCCATGCTATGGTTTTAAATTCATCCCAAGGGCGACCTGTTGGCCGGTGTCAAAAAAAAACCTAAATTTTATGTTTTTAAAACCCCAACTTATAAACGTGAAGGTTTCTTCAGAAATCCAGCACCGGGGGGGGGGGAAAAAAAAGATGGGGGTTAAAACCCCCGGGGGGGGGGGGTTTGGGGGGGGGGGGGGGGGGTAATTTGAGGGGGGGGGGGGGAAAAAAAGGGGGGGAAAAAAAAAAAAATTTTTGGGAAAAAATTTTGGTTTTTTTATTTTAAATTTAAAAAAAATTTTAATGGGGGGCGAAATTTTTTTTAAAAATTTTAAATTTTTTTTTTGGTTTGTATAATGAGGTTTTATTTAAACCAAAAATAACATTTAATCCTTCTCAGCAGGTTGTAAGAAAAACCTAAGGGCCTCTGCAGTTTCCCCAAAAAACCCCGTTTCCTCCTAAATTTTAACGGTTGGGCCATCATGACCTTTCTGGTTACCATGGGGCAGACCCCAGTTTGTACATGCATTTTTTAGAAAAATTTTTTATTATTTCCACAAGAAAGAAGGTAACTTAAAGCTCCTGGGCCCCAGTGCAAATTTTGTACCCGCCCCTCCCTACCATGTGCTATTTATAATCCTACTTGCCAACTCTTCCGAAATCCAGAGACTCCCAGAACAAAAAAAAATCCTCTCACCCCTTTTGGGATAAGGGAAATCCCCTCTGGGTGCAGACTCGAAGCGCGCCTGCACAATGCAGTAGAGCTACAGAAAATGTACAGCGGGCCCCCTTGCACTCTGTTTCCGGGCGTTTTAACCCCCCGGGAAAAGCGATTTGCTGAGTGGGGGGCAAGGTGTCAGAAAGGGAAGACCATATTATTTTTTGAGAAATGGACCCTGACCTCTACTCCAAACTAGCACCTTCATACTTAGGGGTGGGAAACAATTAAAAATGAAACATAAATGAGAAAGGCGGAGACATACTTCAAGATGGTACATTCTGCTACTAGCATTCAATATTCCACCAAATGCTCTTTTCCTGATTGGCTACTGCATGTCCAAAATGTGGAGATCAAAAACGATTTGTTTTCTGGTTTTGACATGCCCTAGAGCCCAAATTTTACGCAAGGGTAAGGAACCGGTTTTATCATTTTGGTTTTTGTCTCCTCTTTGTTTCTTCTACATGACAGGGAGGGAGGATGATGAGATGTAAGGAGCAAGTATAATTTCCCCCTCTGGTTTATATTGGTTACTGATTGCAAAGAGATGTCTTTTTGACCAAAAATGCTGGAAGCCGATTGCCCTTAAATGAATGATTTATCTCAAACCCAAATTTTACCCCACCTGTCAGGGGTTTACGGGGGAACACAAGAAACAAAAAAGAAAGCCTTTTTTAAAAATGGAAGTTTTTATTGACAAATTTTTCCGCAAGAGAAAAATAAATTAATTTCTGTTTTTCAATATACCTTTTAGTGGGGCTTTAAGGGGGCCCTTTGGGGAAAGGGTTTCAAAAAAAGACTTTAAAATTATCTAGACTCTGACACGGGGGGAGAGAAGGTGACAAGGCACAAGGGACAAGTTTATGTAAAAATTTGTGGGTTTAAGTAGCTAGGTTATTTTTTTGTTGTTTTAAAATAAGTTATCAAGAGGCTTATTAAGAACATTTTATGTGAAAATTAATGACCTGTTTTACAGTCCACACTATATATCTTATGGATTATTTTGTGTCAATAAAATTTGTTTAAAAAAAAAAAAAAAAGGGGAAAATCTTCCTTAGGGGAGCGCCATATAGGCTTTTGGGGAATTTAAATGGCCTTTTCACTCCCAAACTCGCATATCACAAGGCTTATGGAAAGGAGCCGAGAACCAAAGCCCCTCGTTGGATGAACAAATCCTCTTTTTCTTTTTGGAAACAAAAGGAATTTAGCCAAGCCGCATCACCCTAAAAGGGGGGAAAACCTCGAAAGGCTGTCTCAAAAGGGGGATGCTGGGTTGCTAAATACCTTCTTGCTTTTGAAAGACCCTGGGGTC
>JAODAL010010200.1:0-106511 GCA_025379985.1 Phyllomedusa bahiana | reverse complement strand
GGGGGAAAAGAACAGGGGGAAAGGGGGGGCAAAACAATTTTGTGGGGTAGTACAGTGTCAGCGGGGTTTAAATTGTGGGTTTAAAGGAAAACCTGAAAAAAAGGGGTTTTTCAGGTTGCTTTTGAAGTTTAAAGAAGTGGCAGAGAGCCTGATGTGGGGGGGGCATTGAAATCCAAGTTTTGGGGGAAGCACAGAGAATTCTTGAACGGTTATTTGAGGAGCTGATAAGAGGAAACAAAAAGGGAAGGGTTCCTTTGAGGAGGGGAGATTGCGTGGGGGGAGATATTAGGAGTTTTGGGGCAGAGATTTTTTGGAGGGGAGGGGTTTTTGGGAAGGGGCCCTTGAGGTCAGGGTTTAGAAAACTTAAAATAAATTTTCGCTAGCAAATTGGGGGCCAGGAAGGGATTGAAAGAGGGTGAGGCAAGGAGTATCGGGGAGAGAGGTGGATAAAGGGGCACGGGGATTTTTAAATGGTTTAAAGGGGGAGCAAAAGAGTGCTAGATGGAGGCCCACATAGAAGGAGGGTTGCAGTAGTCAAGGGGGGAGATGACAAGGGCATGGACGAGGCATTTTTGGGGTTTCCGAATTGGGAAACGAACGGATCAGAGAATTTTTCCCCAGGTGGAAGGGGCAGCAGAGGAGGGTTTAGGATGTGTGGTTTGAAGGACAGAGCGGAGCCCGGGGTTTTAATTTCCAAGGCAGCGGTTTTCGGAACAGGTGAGAGGAAACGGGGCCAAATTGACAGTGATAGAGAGTTTCCAGGGGAGGTGAGGGGAGACGGGGGTGGGAAAAAATGATAAATTCTGTTTTATCCCACTTTTAAATTTTTTAGGAGACGGGAGGAGAAAAAGGAGAAATGGACGATACCCTCGGGATCCGGAGAAAAAGGGGAGAATGACATTTTGGGCCGGAGATTTAAGCGGGGGTGTCATCACAAAACGGGTTTGGTAATTAAAGCCATTAAACTATGATTTCCCCAAACCCAAAGGGGTGAAAGATAAAAAAGGGAAAAGGGACCCGGGACTGACCATTTGGGGGACCCCAAACAAAAGGGGGCCGGGGGGGAGGGGGTGGCGAGAATGAGAGACCTAATTCCCCGATCAAAAAGGTACGAGGAGATCCAGGAAAGAGCCAAGCTGTATGCCGGGGAAATTTTAAAGCGGGAAGAGGGGGTCAACAGGCCCAAAGGCAAAAGGGAACAATTTCTAGAAGGAAAAGGGTACAAAGTAGGGGGCCCTGATTTTTGGCATTTGGGCTGGGGTTTTCATTGGGGGGCCCCTTTGGTTTAGGGGGTTTTGGGGTAAGGGGTTTTTGGGTCAAAAAACCAGTTTTGTATTGGGCAAGAAGAGATTTAAAGGAGAGGGGGGAGGGACAGAAAAAGGTTTTAACGTGCTGCTCGGGGATTTTGGAGGAAAAAGGGGAAAGGCATAAATTTGGGGCGATATTTTTGGACGAGAGGAGGGATCAAGGGTTTGGTTTTTTAAAGGTTTGGGAGGGACTTTAAGCATTTTTAAAAAGGGGGAAAAGGGAAAGTTTCCCGGGTGGGGCGATAATTTTGAAAAAGGGGGTGAGGGTTGGTTTTAAAAGCACACAAAAGGTCGGGGAAAAGGGTGGGGTTTAATTTTTCCTCCTTTTTTTTGGGAACGTGAAATTACCCAAAAAAAAATAAAAACCACAAAATTAGTTTTTTGCAAAAATTGGGTATTTCCTCTACGATTTGCTGTTTGTTCAAATAGATCAAATTTTCAAAGATGCCGCAATAGCAATCGTCTAACTTTGTTTGTAAAATGGCAAAAGGGGGTGACAAACTTTTTATTTCATTTTTTTCTTTAACTTGTACATTGGGGTCCCCAGGGGGTCCTTGCCAGGGAGGGGGCTTGATGGCTTTTAAACGCCTTCTCATTATATCATAAATTTCGGGAGGGTGTACCAAGAGAGTAGCTCCACTGCTTCCTGTCCCAGTAACAAGAAATGTTAACATAGCGGCTATGGAAGTCTTAATTAGGCTTCCAACTGCCATGGTAACTCCATTGCCTCATTGTGAAGGGGGGGGGAATTAGCAAAGGAACATGCACAGCCCCTTCCTTATTTATTAGTGTTGCAGCATCACGGGGGTAAAAACTAATCTCATCTCGGCTTTTAGCAGCAGGTATCTGCTGACACCTGCCAACCATGAAGCAGACTCTCTGTGTGAGCCCGCTCCATAGCTCCGTACCGACAATAGAATGTACCTGGACCTTGACATAGACAGTGTATCAACAGGATGTGCACCAATCTCAGGAATAACCCCTCCAAAATCGTTGGCTCAGAATGGAGAGATGGTCACATTTGCACTCGACTCTCCTTTCTGTCCTATCAAAGTCAAGTAAAAGGGAATATATGTTTTGGCTGTTCTTGAACTCCTATAAACAAAGGAGAAAAAAGTGCAAGCCACCGGCTCTGCTTTCCATTGAGGTCTGCTGTCTGTTTTGGCCACAGTTTCAGTATCAGTAACAAAGTCGTGTTAACCTACCCACACAGCTTCTTTGTACATTTTGTTAGGTAAATACCTAGGAGTGTTGCTCACTATTGTAAGGAAGCTAGGGATTTTTCACCCAGTGTATTCTAAAATGGTCAGTGAAGTACATATAAATACATAAAAACATCTCAGATCTATAGAATGTGGGCAGGCTCAGACTGGCCAACAGGGGAATAGAGGAAACCCCCGGTTGGCCCCTGAGCATGGTAGGCCGGGAGTTGATTTTTAACAGCATATACATCCTCAGAAGAGGCAAAAAAGCAGAGAAAGAGGCAAAAAGCAAGAGGCAGGGTATAGGAGGCATCTACAGCCATTTATAGTAGCTGTAGGCTGGACCCCTAAAATAGACTCCACCAGTGGACCCTGAATCAGCTCCAACAGTGGGTCCCTAGAGTCAACTTCACCTGTGGGCCCTAGGCACCCCAGTCCAACACTAAGGGCCACATGTATGAAAACTGTTTAGGTCTAAAACTCACTTTTTTGCCCATAGTAACCTATGGGCAAAAGAGTGAGTTTTAGACCTAAACTGTTTTCATACATGTGGCCCAAAATGTGTGGTTATAATGGCCCCTGAAAATATGAAAGCAGATATTTGATATAGGTGATCAAGTCCAGCATAACCACGAATTACATACCATTTAGTAAAAAGCCCAGATTTTTGGCCAAAGTTGGTCAGCTTAACATCTGGGAATTTCACGCTCTGCTTTGACCTCAGCTAACCCTTGATCATGTAGAAGTTACTGGCAAAACCAGCCCTGTTATTTGTTCTAACATAATACTTTTTAAAGCCTGGATTAGAATGTGTGTACTTGGAAGTATTTGAAATAAATTCCACGGGGCTAGTATTGTGCCTGCATATCTGCCTCGAATAGATAAGATGACTTATGGATTGATGCCTTACATAGTTGGCTTGGGATAAGGGGATTTAGGGGAATGATGACTCTGCACATACCGATGTAACTAAGCTAATAAGCTTTCAGTTTTGTAAAGGTGATAAAACGTTAGTTACTCTCCGAAATAGGATAAACTGCTTTTATAAAAACTAGGGACAATGATATGATCTATGAAGGAAGTTTTGTTGGTTAAAGCAACGGGTGGGTATTGGATGACAAAAACCAATTCAATCAGCTCTATTGGTTTGGATGCAACTGGAAGTTGGATTCTAAGTAACTACATCTTCGGGGAAATAATAAAGATAGCCTAACACGTCACTCTATGGGGATCACCACCTACTCGGCCTACCCACCTACCTTCTGGGATAGCCACTGGATTCACACCCAGAACATGGATAGTTGTGAATACAATGGTGGAATATTGGCTCCCACCATTGCCACGTGCTAAGGGAATATGCTGCTCATTGGAGCCAAGTAGTGTCAGTAGTAAAATCACTGTAGAGTTTTTTGGGGGCAAAAAGGAGTGAGGGATCTATGTGAGCACATTCTGAGCCCACCGCTGAAGTGATATAGTGGTGCTATGGGATCATTGTTGATTAGCCATATTTTTCATTAGTATTTTATAGGTATTTTTCTTTTTGGGGGCGCTAAGACTTTGTGTTCATGTGGCGGGGGAGGAGGGGTGGCACAATTATTGTGAAGAGGGCAATAAAGGGACACCATCATCACATAGGGGCAGTGCAAGGGAGCTATTAATTTATAGGGAGTGTTAAGGTGACATTTTAACTGTGTGAAGGAGCACTATTATGTTGAAGAAGGCACTAAATGGAATGTGTCAACAAAAAATGACTAATTGTTTAAGTCCCATTTTTATGGTAAACACTTTTTTTTTATTAAATTTTTCATATCACCATATCACTTTCAATATTTTTTTAATCATTCTTAAGTCCTGCAGTTTTCACTTTGGCCACTAGGCCTTGTTTGCACTGCTTCAACAGCAGTCAGAGAGATGCTTTACAGTAGCTTCATGCACATAGGAGACTTAAGACCGACTCAGTCCCATTGACTTCTATAGGAGAGTGTTCTAGTCATGCTCAGTGACCTGGGAAGAAATCAGTGTGCGGGGAGGTGAAAGGGTGAACTGTGACAATCTCCTCTTGTGACTGGTGGATCCTGTGTTATCTATGCACACTGGTGTCTCCTTTCAGTTTGACCCTCTTTGTGCTGATATGAGCAGGCAACTGAGAATCTCTCTCTACAGAACAGGAAGTGTCAGACAATTATTAGGCCTAGTGGCCAAAGTGAAAACTGGAGGATTTAAGAATTAATATAAAATATTGAAAGTGATATGGGAATAAAAAAAAAAATATATATAACCAAAAATTCTTAAAAAATGTGTTGAACATAAAAATGTGAGTTAAACAATAAGTCATTTTTGATGACACATTCCCTTTAAGGGATATTATTACTGTGTGGGGTACTCGTATTGCATTACTTCTTTGTTGGGTAGCTACTACTGTGTTGGGAGGATTGTTAATATGTTGAGACTACCAAGAGGGTATGACTCAGTTAAGTCAAATTATGACCAGCAGCTAATATCCAGTGTCACCACCATGTGCAGCACATACAGCAACTAGAAGGGCAGGGAGTGACTCAAGGTCCTGGTTGGTTGTCACAGGTGTCTGGAGCCGACAGAGCCCCACAGTTGTTGGAGACTCCATAGAGCCAACACCACAAGTCAGGGGCCCTACACGGGCTCAATTGTGTTCTGGAGCATTAGGGTCCAGGGTGTTTTTTGTAAGTCTTGATCATGCCTTTCTAGTCAGCCGGACATTTCTAGTCATTCAATAGGTCACATGGTCTTACTGGAAGATCCCATTGGCCCCACAGTAGACAATCATCATGTATGGGTATATGTGATCTGCAAGGATGGATTCATACCCAAGGAAGCCAAGTGCCTTCGACACGGGTTAGTGGCCTAGAGAATGCCACAAAAATATTACCCAGACCATAAAGATGCCAGGGAAGGACAGCTGGACCTATCTGGAAGCGAGTGCACAAGTCATTATAGTGTGCTGAACCAATGAGTGGTCTCGTAAATGCATAATCTGGCATCTAAGAGAATCGGCTGTTTAGAAATATAGCCCTGCAAATTATTTCTCTGAAATTCTCTGCTGGTGATCGGATTTTGCCCAAAGTCCAATTGATAGATCAGAAGAAGCGTTGAAAGTGGTTTATTTAAATTCAGATGTTACTTGATAGAAAACAAAGAAATTAGGCGAGATAGAAATACAATGTACAGTGCATAAAGAACTTCTATGCTGCTAGGTTTATTAGTTGTAATCTTAACAAATACAGTTATACTCCATGGACAGACTTAAGTTTTGAGAATAAATGATTTATTACATGATGGAAAACATACCTACAAAAACCTAGTTTATAGGAGTAAAATGATTATTTATATTAAATGATTAAAATAACTGATAAAATACAGAATCCCTATAATAGCATGCAATTCCAAGAAGCAGCTTTGGGGTCTAGATTTTTTGATGCCTGTATATTTTATGTAGATGGATTTAATTTTTTTTTTCTATGTAGATAGTTTTAAGCACCTTATGTGGATCTATTTTATTCTCCATATTCTGTAGGCTACTTTTTTGCATATTATTTTTTAGGTGTTGTATTAAAGGGGTTGTCTAACTACCTAGATTAACTTTAAACATTAAGACAAAAAATTGAGAGATTTTTCTAAATATTTTTTTTTGGCTTTTTTAGAGAAAAATTAAAAATTTAGGGCACTTTATGAATTTTTTCACGATAGACCATTTAAAAATCGCTTTAAGGAATAGCTGTGCCAAAAATTATCCCGTTCATACATTCAAACTGTAAGCCAAAAACCCAAAAAGTCTTGCCACACCACCTTTACCTTGGTCGTTTTTCTTCTCAGGTCAAACTACAGGCAGTGTAAGCCAATACCACAATCGGCTCAGGCACCACCTTACCCGGTCTTTTTTTTCTGCAGGTCAACATACAGGGCATTGTAACCAAAAACCACAAGCCCGGCCAGGCACCACCTTTCCCGGTCTGACTGTTCTTCGCGGGTCAAAAAAAAAAGGGGCAGGTAAGCCAAACCACAAGTCGGGCTCGGGGCTCCCCTTTTTCCCCGGTCTGGCTGTTCTTCTGCAGGTCATACATCAGGGCGTGAAAGGACATGAAAGTCTGGCTCGGCCCACCTTTACCGGTCGGTCTTTTTCTTCTGCAGGCATACATACAGGCAGTGTAGACCCAAATACCACAAGTCGGCCGGCACCACCTTTACCCTGGTCTGTTCTTCCGCATTTTTTAAAAATCATACGGGACATGTAGAGCCAAATACCACAAGCCCTCCCCAGGCCCACCTTTACCCTGGTCTGTTCTTCGCAGTCATAATACAGGCATGTAAGTCAACACCACAATCCTCACACCACCTTTACCGGGTCGGTGTTCTTCTGCAGTCATACATACATCAGTGCAGACCAATCCCACAAGTCTGGCTCACACCCCCTTTACCCGGGTCTCTTTCTTCTGCAGCATACAACGGGGCGTGAGACCCAAATACCACAATCTGGCTCAGGCATCACCTTTACCCTGGTCTTCTTCTGCATTCATACAAAAGGCCAGTTAGAGCCAATACCAAAAGTCTGGCTCAGGCCCATTTTTCCCCTGATCTGGCTTTCTTCTGCAGGTCAAACAACGGGGCAGTGTAAGCCAATACCACAATCTGGTCAGGCATCCCCTTTTCCCCGTCTGGCGTCTCTGCAGGTCATACATACAGGGCAGTTAGAGCCAAACCACAACCCGGGTCGGCACTACCTTAACCCGGGTCTGGCTTTCTTCTGCAGGTCAACTACAGGGCAGGAGACTAATACCACAAGTCGGGCTCAGGCACCCCCTTTTCCCTGCCCTACTGTTTTTCGCAGTCATACTACAGGCCAGTGTAGACCCAATACCACAATCGGGCTAGGCACCCCCTTTCCCCCGGTCGGCTGTTCTTCGCGGGTTATACATACAGGGCATGAGGCCAAACCACAATTCTTCTCAGCACCCCTTTTTACCCGGCTGGTTTCTTCGCAGCAACAAAAAAGGGCATGTAAGCAAATCCACAAGCGGGCCGGGCACCATTTAACCTGGTCGGGCTGTTCTTCGCAGGTCAACATACGGGGCGTGTAAGCAATACCACAATTTTGGCTCAGCACCACCTTTACCCTGGTCGGCTTTCTTCCAGGTAAAACTACGGGGCATGAAAGATCCAATCCCACAATCTCTCGGGCACCATTTTTACCTGATCTGGCTGTTCTTCGCGGTCATACATACGGGCATGAAGCCAAAACCCACAATTGGCTCAGGGCACACCTTTACCCTGTCGGCTGTTTTCTGCGTTCATCATCAGGGATGAGACCAATACCAAAAACGGCTCGGGCACACCTTTTACCCTGGTCGGGGCTGTTTTTCTGCGGCCCTACATAAAGGGGGTGTAGAGAATACCACAAGTCTGGCTCAGGCACCACCTTACCTGCTGGTGTTTTCCGCATTTTACATACAGGGCATTTTTGACCAATACCACAATTTGGGCTCCGGGCACCACCTTACCCGGGCGGGGCTTTTCTTCTGCAGTCATAATACGGGGGCAGTGTAGAGCTAATACCACAAGTTGGCTCAGGCCCACCTTTACCCTTTCTGACTTTCTTCTGCAGGTCATACATACAGGGCAGTGAACCCAATACCACAATCTGGTCAGGCACCACCTTTTAACCCCGGCTGGCTTTTCTAACTTTTGGCACCAAAGTTTGCTAAAAGATTCATAAATGTGCCTACTCTACAATTGGTTCGACCCCCCCAAACCCCCAAAAGCTTGGGAGTACACCTTTTCTACCTCTTTAAATGGTCACTACAGTTTTTGACCCCAAATTCGGGCTCACCCTTTTCCACAATTTGCCCAAAGTTTTTTTTGCTTCCTCGATAACTGCCCTTTCCCCCCTTCTCTGCCATTTTTACTGACAGCCAGGATAACTAAGGGTTGGACTGCCTATAGCTTGAGAACAGCTTGTTATCTCAAACAACTAATTCATCTCCTTTGTTTGTTTGCTTTGAGCTCTGTTGTTCTCTGCTCTATAGAGAAGATCTCTTGCTCTCGTATCAGTGCTATAAGAAGAGCTTGAATACGCTAAAACCCAACCACAGCCGACCAAAGAGAAGGACAAAATCGTTTTTGGGGCTCATGAAAGGGAGTGGAGACAACCCCTCAATTCCTAAAGTGGAACATGTAATTTATTATTTGTGCTTTAATCAGCATTTTAACATGACTTACTAGAAACTATTTTTACTCCTATTTTGTCGATGTTTTGTTATATACATAATAATTCATGTGTTTTTAGTAGCCCGCATAATTTTGTTGGGGAAACTAGAATGCGGGGAAAAAATTTTAAATTAAGGAACAAAACCCCCTAATATTAGGTCAATTATAAGATGCACTAAAACTCAAGCTAGCATTGACAATTGCATTGTCTTTCCTCAATCCTGACGGAAGCTTTTTCTGTACAAAAAAATTATCTGACCTTTTTACAAAAACACAAATTAAAACCTTAAATTTCACTCAAAGATTAAAGGGGGGCCCATACATCACCGCCACTTTATTTGGTACACCTGTCCAACTCTCGTTAACCCCTTTAAATTTTTAAACACCAACAATTTCGGCAACTCAGTGCATTTAGGCATGTAGACAGGTCAAACAATCTCCGCAGTTCAAAACACAAATTGGAAGAAAGTATTTTGAGTGCCTTTGAAAAAGTGGGCATGGTTTTGGTGCCAGAAGGGCGGTTGATATTTCAGAAACTGCGAATCCCCGGGATTTTTAACGCCAAACCCTCTCTAGGGTTTACAGAGAATGGCTGAAAAAGAAAAAACATCCAGTGGCGGCAGCCTGTGGGCGGGAAAAGCCGTTAGCCAAGGTTCAAAGGGAAAAGGGCAGACTGGTTCGACTAAGAAAGGGCAACATGACTCAAAAAGCCACCCTTACAACCAAGGAGGCAAAAGCATCTCTTTAACGCACAACGGCGAACTTTGAGGCAGATGGGGTACGCAGCAGAAGACCACACCGGGGGCCCCCTTTCAGCTAAGAAAAAACAAAGGGCCCCAAATTTTCCAAGCTCACGAAAAATGGAAGTAGAAGATTAAAAACTTGCCTGGCTGATGATTCGATTTCCTTGCGACATTCGGATGGGAGGGGCAGAAAATTTGGGGTCAAAACAAGAAAGCGGATCCCTCCCCCTTTTATCAAAAAGTTTTTGGCTGTTGGTTTGGGTTTAAAAGGGGTGGGGAAAATTTTTTTCACCTTTGGCCCCTTGGACCAAGAGCATCTTGCAACGCCCCAAACCTACTGAGAAAAATGTTGTGACCATTCCATCCCTTTAGACCACAATTACCCAACATCTGATGGTACTTTTTAGCAGATAATGCCCATGCATAAAAACGGAATCATCTCAACTGTTTTTTTAAAATGACAAAAGTTCACTGTACTCAAAGGCCTCCACTCACCAGATCTCAATCCAAAAGAGCATCTTGGGATTTGGGGGGAACGGGGGATTCCATCAATTGCAGCCGACAAATCTGCGGCAACGGTGGGTGCCCTCAGTCAATAGGACCCCAAAAACTCTAGGAACTTCCCGCACCTTGTTGAATCTAAGCCACGAAGAATTTAGGCAGTTCTGAAGGGAAAAGGGGGTCCAACCCCTTCTACAGGTGTACCTAATAAAGTGGCCGGAGTGAGTCAAGGGGACCAAGTCTCTGTTACATCCGAAATTGGGGGAAGGGAGGGTCATTCCTGAAGTTTTGAATCATACAACTGGTCCTTTTTAAATGACATGAAGGATTAGGAGGCCATTTATATTATATTTCTTCATCTTCTAGACACCTGAATGTTAATGCAGTCCTTACAGACAGAGTCTTAAAGAGGTTGTCCAGGTCCTATATAAAATTTAACATAGTGTTCCAAGGACCCTATTAGCACAAAAACCCTTTACCTGCCTAATACCATTCTCAGATACCACCCTGTCTCTTCCCGGTCTTCTGTTCACATGTTGTCACTTCTGACCAGACAGATGACCACTGCAGGCCCCGGGCCATGTAGTCACCATTCAAGCTATTATAAAATCGAATGGGATTCCATGAAAGGCACATAACATTACCAAATCAGCACGGGGGCTTTCCATTCGGAGGGCGGGATGCAAAAAAGACCAAGAGAACTTGGGGGGAACTTAGGACCCCAAAATGGTTTTTTTTTTTAATAGGGCCCAGGAAAGTTCTTTTTTTTGCTTCACTGACAACCCCTTTTTAAATTTTAAATGGTCTAAAAGAAAAATTTCTTACAAACGCTCTTTAAAAATAATTTTATTAAACGTTTGACCCCCAAACCCTAGAGGAACCAAAGTTTTTGATTTATAAACCCCAACCGAAGACTTTTTGATTACAAGCTTTATCGCTCCACCGCCCATCCGTGTACACGACGACACAGTTTTCTTTCCCTTTTTTCCCTTGGGTTCCCTTTTTCTCCCAAATTTTGTAAAACCCGCGGGACTCCACCATGAGTTGAAAGGGGCCCCGACCGGTCCCCCTCATTTCCCGAATGGGCATCTTATTATATTTCTTCGCAAACCAGGGGGGCAGCTTTTTTTTCGGCCATTCTGAGGACCAATTTGTCCACCGACAGCATTGCACGTGGACTTGGATGTTGCAAAGTCAACTTCTTTTCCACTGGTGGCCATTATTTTGTTTCTTACCACTTGAATCTTTCCTTGAAGTTTGAGAACTAGATAATTACATAATGAGTTGTATTGGATTAGTCCTAAGCACATTTGATATGGAAGTAATCTACAAAGTCCTCATCGAAATGTGGTAAATTCTAGCTTTATTCGGAAATTCACATAATACTCAAGACAAAACCTCAGCTCTGCCAGCGATCACCTCCACTGTATCACACTGATCCCATTGATTTATTTTCACATGTAAAGATTTATCTTTCGCTTCTTAACGCGTCCAAAACCACCTACCTTATTTTCTTTCACACCCTGCTTAATCCTCTCCCTAAATCTGTGCCTCATTCTTTAAAGGGGTTGTCTCACTACATTGATTCATCTTACCTCAGTCCTGTTTTCTTGGTTTCATTTTGAATTCAGGGACAAGGTTACGGCTTCTACTAGGCTGCAGTAGAAGCCAGGTCTGTAGCTTTAGCAACCAGTGCTGGCAGCCAATCAGGAGAGAGTAAACAGGTCTGTAGCTATAGCAACCAGTGCTGGCAGCCTATCAGAGGAATCAAACAGGTCGGTAGCTATACGACCAGTGCTGGCACCTATCAGGAAGATAAACGGGTCTGTAGCTATAGCAACCAGTGTGGCAGCCTATCGGGAAAGATTGAACAGGGTCTTAGCTATAACGACCAGTGCTGGCGGGCCTACAGGAGAGAGTGAACAGGTCTGTAGCTATAGCAACCAGTGCTGGCAGCCTATCAGGATAGATCAAACGGGTCTGTAGCTATAGCAAACAGTGCGGCAGCCTATCAGGGATAGATCAACAGGTCTGTAGCTATAGCACAAGTGCTGGCAGCCTATCAGAGAGTTAACAGGTCCTGTAGCTATGGGCAACCTGAGGACCATGCAGCCCATACAGGAGGGGATATCTAGAAAGGTAGGACACTTTTAAATGGACATATATTGCAAAGCGACTGTTTTTGTAAGACCTTTAACAAAAAAGCAGCGATCCTTGTTAGGAACAACCCTCTAAGTTCTTTAGTATGGGCAGGACCCACTTATTTTAAACAAAAAGGTATGAAAGTTTACGGACCATGTTTGACAAAAATCATAAATTTTGGCCCACATGTTATGAAAAAATGTCTAGATCTAAATTCCACCCTTTGTTGCCCATAGCAACCAATCAGAGCACATAGCAACCAATCAGAGCCCCTTTTATTCTTCCAGAGCACTACATGAAATGAAAGGGACACTCTGATTGGTTGCTATGGGCAACAAAGTGAATTTTTTTTTAAATTAAACAGTGATTTTAGAACATTGAATTGAAGATTGTACATTAATAGGTTCAATCCTAATGTACTAGACAATTCATATAATTATTACTATAACCCGGTCAGGCATTCCAAGCAATGTGCACACTTCAAGAATTATTTTGCTACTTGTAGACTTAAAAAATGGACAAAATCTATATATTATGTGACTTACCTGCTTCCAGTCTGCGTATATGACGGTATAAGTCCTTCCATTGTGAAGCCGCGTCTGATCCAGGTGAAGTCCCTAGTAATAATAAAAATAAAAAAAAATACATCCTTTATAGACAAAGTCTTGACTATATAAGACTCATGCTGATATCCGCTCCTTTAAGTTTGCCATCTACAGAGTGGAGGTCTATTGCCCTCAATTCTTAGCAAAGAAAATCCATTGCATCTTTAACACTCTGACATATTTGAGGTCTAGGTTTTTTTTAAGTATTTATTTTTTAAATTTTCACAAAACAAGGTAAAATTGAACATTAATTGAATAAAACCAATCATCCCCCAATTAGTGTAACCCAGTAACAAAATTATATTAATTACAAGCCTAGAGCAATGAAACAGTTATTAATATGGGCACAATTGTACTAGATTAACCCAACAATAAAGTTACATTGGTAAAAAGCCTAAAGCAATGATACGGTATCTGCGAATACTGTGTATTCAACAAGGTTGCCAACAAAATCTCCAAAAGTATCCATACTGCGCTTATTATGCTGGATATACATTTAAGACCAGTTCCTTAAGGGGTCATCTCAATTCACAGTCACACGGAGCTCTATGTTAAGGGTATATGCAGTAAAAAGTTCCCAATGAATACTTGGGAACCTCGTTGAGGTGTTTTTTTTTGGTAAATTTATTCTCAGTGTCTGACTATTTACTAAGGAGTACAGAGGATGGGAGTAGAGTGACAGGACCTGGGGTTTGAACACTCAGTAGCTGCCTGAGAGGAGAGGTGATGTCTGAGCATGTGCGACCAGGACTGGGGAGCTCTCGGCCCTGGTCGTATCCCCTGGAGGCGAGCTGTAAACAATGGATCACTAAAGGAGCAGCTAAAACAAAAACGGTGCAGAATCTTTAATAATGATAAAGGTGAAAATGTTTATTATTTAATTTACAAACCCCACGTCAATTTTATTTTCTTGCAAAACCCCTTAAAAGGAAAGCACTAAAAAACTTAAAAATAACTAAAAAAGAAAAAGGGGGTTCAAAGATAAAGAACAAAAAATGGTGCAAAAAGCAAAGCTGCCTGATGGCCTTTAAAAATTTAAAATTTTGTAAAGACACTTTTGACACTAATTATTTTAAGTATTGAAAAAATTTTTTTTATTTTAAAATGAAACAGCATAAAATAAATTATTAAAAGGACTTTTTTTTTAAATTTTTTTTTTTCTAACTATATTTTAATAAACCCAGAAAAACTAGCGGACATGCAATTGGGGCTGCACCATTTTTTGCTGTATTTTTTCCCAAAAAAAAAAAACCTTTGTAGCCCATATTGTATAACAATCACACACCAAAAACTAGCAGGGTTTTTGAACCACCACAATACTTTTAAAATTTGCTAAGTTATGCACAAAAAGATACATGGTATGCGCCTAAATAATTTAAAAGGGGCATACTACACACCAAATTACCGGTTTCTTACTTTCATGCACAACACATTTAATGTGCCTTAAACTTTCTTGGGGCCCCTTTTTTCTACATTTACTCGGGTTTTGGAAAACCCCCTAAATAAAAATTAGTATATTTACCTGGAACTTCTAATTTTGTTAAGCTAGTCTTGTCTCCAGTTACAGCAATGGCAACTAAATCTTCTTTAGTTGTTAGAAGATTGTCTTTGGTATTAATGTTGGGCAAAGTACTTAGCCTTGGGATGTCAGTTACCCCTTAAAAGAGAAAAAACTTTATATAGTTATACAGGAATACAATGGAGCCGTCCATTAGGGTTGCAATATACATCTGTAAATTGTCCTAACTTATATGGAAGGATGGAAGGATCAGACATTAAAGGCGACATTTATGATTTTTTGGTGCCCAGTCGCCATTTTGAGCTCGCATTATTAGTATAGAATTGCCTAATCAGAACCTTTTCGCCGGGCTAGATTTACGCTTTCAATTTACAAAGGATACTTCGGGCTCAAAAAACCACTTTAAAAGTGCTCTACCTTTCCAGCAAAAATACACTGATTTGCTCTACTGAAGCTCTAATGTTCACCGTTAGTTTATCCCCTCCCCCACCAACCCCCGATCCAAGCATTACAATGTCCCCGGCTGTTTAATCCCTATTTGGAGTCCCTTTTACAAATAAAACAGATATAAAGAATTTTTGTCTCTAAAAGCGTATAGACCATTTTTTTAAAATAAAAGGATACTTTCCCAAACTTTGCCACAATAATGCCTCTGACCGGCCAAAGACACTTTTTAGGGCCCAAAATTTTGGGGGTTTTTTTTGGGGGGACACACCACATTAGTAAAGTAACACTTTTTATTCTTTATGCCCAAACTTTTGGGACAGAACATTAGAACACCAACCCGGGGAAAGGTGGTCCTAGCCAGACTTTGTTAATTGGCCTACCTGCCCTTAATTTTAAACCCAGAAGAAAAGACCCTTTAAGGGGGCCTACCAACTTGTGGGATTGGCTCTACACTGCCCTGATTTAAAGCCTCAAATAACAACCCAACCAGGTGAAGGTGGGCCCGACCAGAAATTTTGATTGGGTCTACACCCCCTTATTATACCTCAGAAAACAACCAGGGTAAAGGTGGGCCTACCAGACTTGGAATTGGCTCTAACGCCCGTATTTAGACCTCAGAAAACAGCCAAGTAAATGGGGCCGAGCCAACTTGGGGGATTTACTCTACCCGGCCCCTTAGTATACCTCAAAAAAAAGACCAGGGGAAAGGGGGTGCCACCAGACTTGGTATTGGCTCTACACTCCCTGTATGATGACCTCAGAAGAACAACCCAACAAGGGGAAAAAAGGTTTTTGCCCACCAACTTTGTTATTGGGTCTACACTCCCCTTTTTGTGACCTGCAAAAACAACCAGGGGAAAGGTTGGGCCTGACCAACTTTTGGTATTTTGGCTCTACACGCCCTGTATTTTAACCCGCAAAGAACAACCAGGGGAAAGGGGGTTTCCTGAGCCCCTTTTGGAAATTTTCCTACACTCACCTTTTTGTAGGGGCCTCAGAAAAACCCCCACCAGGTAAAGGTGGGGCCTGACCCAAATTTTTTGGTATTGGGTCTACACTGCCCTGTAAATAGACCTCAAAGAACGACCAGGGGGAAAAGGGGGGCCTAGCCAACTTGTTATTGGCTTAACTTTCTGATTGACCTCAAAGAACACCAACCAGGGGAAAGGTGGCCACCAACTTTGGTATTTCACCGCCCTGTAAAGTATCCTGCAAAGAACAGACCAGGGGAAAGGTGTTCCTGACCGACTTTTGGTATTGGCACTACACTGCCCTGTATGTATGACCTGCAGAAGAACAGCCAGACCAGGGTAAAGGTGTTGCCTGAGCCAGACTTGTGGTATTGGCTCTACACTGTCCTGTATGTATGACCTGCAGAAGAACAGCCAGACCAGGGTAAAGGTGGTGCCTGAGCCAGACTTATGGTATTGGCTCTACACTGCCCTGTATGTATGCCCCTGCGAAGAAACGAACCCCAGAGTAAAGGTGGTGCCTGAGCCAGACTTGTGGTATTGGCCCTACACTGCCCTGTATGTATGACCTGCAGAAGAACAGCCAGACCAGGGTAAAGGTGGTGCCTGAGCCTGAGTTGTCGTATTGGATCTACATTGCCCTGTATGTATGAGCTGCTGAATAGGTTCCTACTGTCTGGTGCAGTCTATACTACCTTAAAGTGATTTAGAACTGGTCGATCAGCGCCAGAATTCATACCTGTCGCCCATTACAATCAGAAAGTGAAACAGCAAAAAGGCAAGAGAATAAAAGAAAAATAAACCAAAATTACAATGGATTTGAAAATCATCAGCTGGGAGCTGGATAGAGGAACATTTAAGTCTATTACAAGTTTCAGAAATTATACATTTAATTTATTGGGAATCAAAGACTTTGACATTTCCATATGGAATCCATAAATGAGAGTAGTATATTTACCTGTAACTTCTAACTTTGGTAAGCTGGGCTTGTGTCCATTTACTAAATCTTCTTCAGGTAATGGAAGGTTGCCTTTTGAAATAATGTTGGGCAGTGTATTTGGGAGGACAGTTACTCCTTTGCAAAAAAAAAAAAAAAAAAAAAAAGAATGTATACAGGTGGAGCTTATCCTAATATAGACATTCAATGGAAGCCTCAGACGTGAAAAGAAATTTGTGTGTAATATCAGGTAAAGTGAAAAAAAAAACAGGACTATGATAACCAGAATTCAATGACTGTAGATCAAGTGGTTTTAGTATCATTATTGGAATAGAGCACGTGAAACAGCATAAAGACTAAACCAGAATGGGAAAAAAGAACCGTAATTAAAATGTTATAGGAAAGTGTCAGCAAGGAGATTAATAGCTAAACATTTGGAATTATCTTGCAAAAGTCACCAACTTTAGATTTAATTTATTGAGATACATAAATAGAATTAGTATATTTACCTAGAACATCTAATTTTGGCAAGTTGGGCTTGTCTCCATTTACTAGATCTTTAGGTAATGGTAGATTGTCTTTTGCATTCGTATTGGGCAGCGTATTTACTCCTGGGAAGTCTGTCACCCCTTAAAGAAAAAAACAAACTGACAGTCCTACAGACATATAATGGAGCTGTCCATCGGAGTACAGTGTATATTGGAAGAGCCTCAATGCATATACTAGTGCATATTAAAAATTAGAATATCACTGAAAAGATAATTGATATAAATAATTTAAGTCAAACAGAGAAACCTATATATGGTATAGACTCCTTACAGTATGAATGACAAGGCTTAATATGATACTCATTTTGAGTCGCCTAGAACAATAACATAGTCCCTGGAGAACCCCTTTAACTTATCAAATGATATTCTAATTTTTGGAGATGCACTAGTATCTGTTGGAAGGCTCAAAGATAATGTGAACAGAAATTAATAAACAATGTTAAGCAAATACATAGAACTGCGGCCACCTGTGTGCAGTTCATAGATTTCAAGTGATTTTAGTATAATTATTGTATAAGAGAATGTGAAACATAGAGGCAAAAAACAAAAAAAATACATGAGTAAAAAAGTGTAATGGAAATTACTGGCCAAGAGATGGATAGATTAAACTTTACAAGTTTGCTACAAACTTTACTACATAAAAAGTTCTAATTTATTGGGAATAATATAGTAGTCAAAAAAACAGAGGGATCAATAAATGGAAAAGTTATTTACCTTGAATATCTAATTTTGGTAAGCTGATGTTGTCTCCAGTTACAGTATTAAGAACTAAATCTTCTTTAGGTAGCGGTAGAATGTCATTTGCATCAATGCTGGGCAGCGTATTTAGTCCCGGGATGCTCATTAAAGCTAAAAAAAACAACAAACCCCCCTCCCAAAATTAAAAAGATAATATATATATATATATAATAATATATATATATATGAAATCACGATATAATAAAATATATATAATAAAATAGTTATAATATATATAATATATATAGTAGTAGTATATATTATATAATACATACACACACACATCACCTATGTATAATATATATATATATATATATAGGTATATATATATATACACACACACACACACTAGTATTAATCTATATAAGACACACGTCACACACAATATAAGATACACACACACACGTAATAATACACACATACATACACTAGTATATACACACACACTAGTATATAAATATACACACACAATAGTATATATACACACACTAGTATATATACAAACACACACACACACACTAGTATACACACACACACGTATATATATATACACACACACACGTATATATATACACACACACGTATATATACACACACACGTATATATACACACACACACGTATATATACACACACACGTATATATACACACACACACTAATATATATACACACACACACTAGTATATATATACACACACACTATAGTATATATATATACACACACACTATAGTGTATATATATACACACACACTATAGTGTATATATATATAATATATATATATATAAATACACACACACTATATGTATATAATATATTATATATATATTAATATATATATATACACACACACACTATAGTATATATATATATATATACACACACACTAGTATATATACACACACACACTAGTATATATACACACACACTCTAGTATATATACACACACACACTAGTATATATACACACACACACTAGATATACACACACAGCTTATACCTATATTACACACACACACACACGTATATATATACACACACACATACATGTATATATACACACACACACATACATACAAGTATATATATACACACACACACATACAAGTATATATACACACACACATACATACAAGTATATATATACACACACACACACACAAGTATATATATATATAGTATATTATATATTCTATACACTCATAGTAAAATATACGTATATATATATATATATATATATACACACACACATAGTATATATACACAAACACACTAGTATATACACACACTAGTATATATACACACACACACACACTAGTATATATACACACACACTAGTATATATGCACACACTAGTATATATACAAACACACACAAGATATATATATATATATATAATATAATATATATATATAGTATATATATCTGTATAAATATACACAATAGTATATATACACTCCCACTAGTATATATACACATAACTAGTTAAATAAAACACACCCACTAGTATATATTACATACCACCCTAGTATATTAAACACACAGACTAGTATATATATACACACACAAATATAAATACACACACACACTAGTAAATATATACACACACACACACTATAGTATATATATACACACACACTATAGTATATATATACACACACACTATAGTATATATATATATACACACACTATAGTATATATATATATAATATACACACAATATTATATATATATACTATAAGATACTACACACACACACATAGTATATATACACAAACACACTAGTATATACACACACTAGTATATATACACACACACTAGTATTATACACACACACATATACATATATACACACACACACGTATATATACACACACACACGTATATATACACACACACACGTATATATACACACACACACACTTATATATACACACACACACACGTATATATACACACACACACACACACACACACACGATATATACACACACACACACTAGTATATATACACACACACACACTAGTATATATCTATACACACACACACACACAATAGTATATACACTCACCCGTCCACTTTAATTATGTACACCAATGCAGTAAGTGTTGGTGACCCCCTTTTGCCTTCAAGCTGCCTCAATTCTTCGTGGCATAGATTCAACCAGGCTGTTGCAACGATGCTACAATTAGGTTACCAAGGGGCCCAAAGAGTGCCAAGAAAATATTCCGCTCACACCATGACAGCCACCACGCCACGCGGGCAGCCCTGAGACCTTGATACCAGGCGAGGATGGATCTCATGCTTGTCATGTTGTTGACGCCAGAATTCCTGACCCAACCGATCCGAAATGTCTGCAGGCAGAAATCGAGGAACACCAAACCTCTACCAGGAACCCCTCGGAATCCCGACTGGGATAGGTAACCCCACAACAACCTAGACACTTAACCGCTGGACACAACTACGAACGCAACAAAGTAATACATAAAAAAAACAGACAACTCCACCCCTACCCTCAGACTGCACACACACTATACAACTCCCCGAACCAAAACCAAAAACAAATAAAGAAGTAACGACCCTGACGACACTACCAAGACCACCTAAACAACGACAACACACGAACGCAACAACCCGGACCCACAGAAAGACTCGAAGCGCCAAACCTTGCCCCCCACACAAACCAATATGACAGTCTAACGGACCGCGCTGATACCTCCTCCTCCCTACTAACGGAAGAAGACGTAAACCCCGAAACGCAAGAAACGCCTCCACACCCAAAATAATAACCTGGAAAAAAGAAGTAACCTACCTACTCACTCCGGACGGAACCCACACAAAACCCAAAACTCCCCTACGACACCGAAGACCACCTACCCTCTCTACAGAAAGAAAACACCGCGCCTACCCCAAGCAGTACCCGGAAACGCCAGAAACGCACACTAAACTTACGCACTCAGAGACCTGGAACATACCCGGTAGACTGAGAATTATCCCACCAAAACATTACCCCAGCCACGTGGAAAACATACTAACGAAAAACAAACCCGAATATACGCCCCTAACCCCGCGGAACGAACTCACGCCAAAGACCCGCTAACACGTGAACCAAAAATTAGAAAACCCGACTACCAAAACCCCATAATAAAACAAAAAGAGAGTAGCACCAAATGAACGAACCAACTTCTAATACCCGGAAACGAAAATAATATACTCTGAACCTCGAAAAAAATAAGAACCACACCCGCTCCTAACACCCCCAAAACTCGACCCAACACGACCCGAACAACACCACACGACCTTAAAACCGCACCAACAGGACCAGAGGAACCAGCTACTAAACTGCGCAACTAACAGGCCAAACGCGTAACTCAACAACTACAACAACAAACCCTACAAACAAGACAAAATTTACACAACTACAGGATACACTACTTGCATCCCTCCGTCTCCCGTGTCCGGCTCCCCACTACACCATCCTCGTACAACCACCTAACACTAACTCGGGCACAAACCTTAACCGAACACAACCATTCAACCGAGACTGCAGTAAACTACCCCCTACCGGGTGGAAACAAACAGCCTAACCAATGTAACCCCCCTACAACAACCATGTCCCCTACCATCGTGGCACCCTTACACCCCAACGACCCGTAAACTACCCTTACTCAAGGCAGACCTCCTAAATATAACATAGCTAAAGCTTCTGACCGAATTCATGGATGACTGTCTCGATACAGAACCCCTGGTACCTCTCCGCCACCTGCCCCCATCCTTCCCGGCAAGTGACATTCGACCATTTCAACAACATTACCCACTACTCCGCTAGTACGCAAAATACAGAACCATTAAAATAAAAGACATTGCTAAGTTAACCACACAAACTACACCCTAAACACTACCGACGGACGACCACACAACAAAAAAAAAACAAACCACCCAAAACCGGCCGTGACAACCCGCCAACCACAACTACCCCGGCAATACCCGCTGATACTACAAAGTACAGAACCAACGAACAACTGAGACTCCCACTGAGACGAAACCGACGCGTAACAAATACCCTCACTCACCCAAGACAACTACGGAGGACCACACCATTACTATAGACCTGGAACCACGCCGACGGTTTTAACAAAGGAACACAACCCCACGACAACCAAACACCTCCTACACCGTAGAAAACGAACCTAAAGGTGTGGGGGAGACTAACGCTGGGTTTTTGTTTGTTATGAAGTGGATAGTGTAAAATTACACAACCGACACAACAACCCTCAAAAGAATAACATATAAAAAAACCCCAGGACCGAACGAGACGATCTAAAACCTCCACAAAACCGGTACCAACGAAAACAACAATCACGTCTACGCGACGAAATGCAGAAAGAATAAACCCCACTAAAACACCACAGAGAAACAAAACCCACCCCTGCTCCATGAAGAAAAACACAACAATGACCCCCGACATAATAACACATAAGACTAACACCCGAAACAAAAACACCCAAGGAGACTTCCAGACCGAAAACCGGCAATAACTACAACGACAACAACAACGAAGGACTACACTACGACCTTACTCGTAATCGCACAGGACCTCCTGGTCCACTACTGCACTTGCCGCCAGACAGCGGGGGAACCACATGCGTTAACCTTCAACGCAAGCACTATGTCGCGCCTCCCACCTCAACCCGCCGTGCACCCTACATAGAACAGATACCGGTAACCAACGACACATTGGGGTTGAACCCACACAACACGATAACGAACAACCACAACCTCAAAACAACTGACAACAGACAACCGAGACCAAACCCTACATTGACCTCGTACCGACGGACCACAACCATAGATACGAACTCGGACCGAAGACCGAACCGCGAAAACCATAGGATAACAAACCCTCCGACCAACCGACCAAGAAACATCAACACTAACTCTAAATAAAAATAAACCCTAAAACCTCAAATACAGCTGCCAACGTCCAAACATTATAACCCACCCTAAGATGACTCCCACTAAACCCGTCACGGACCTAAGAACGGGACTAACTGATGGTACAGTAACGACAAAACCGGAATAACAGAGAACTAACTACATGGACACTGACCGACCACCACCGTACCACCGCCACCAATGGACCACCCCACGCAACCAAAGGACTCCCCCCACACGATACACTCATGAGAAAGAACACTACAGAGACGACGTTTACCGTAAACCTCTACTGCAACAACTAAGAACCGACCTGGATAGACCCCACATACCACCATAAACGTCTCAAAACCGTTTCCCAAACCCTGACTAACGAACACACCCAATACTGCCTTACTGGACTGAAACGAGCTCAAAGAACCAAAAAAAGTCAGAGGGAGACGACCTAACCAGACCTTAACCGCCCTCTGACGGAACGACCCTGAAACTGCTACGAACTCGCGCAGATACGCCGTACGACCGCAATATACTACAATAACGGTTACCAAAGTTACAGACGAGTAAAGAAAATGAAAACAAGAGACCCTGTCTACACAACTAACAGTATAATACAAAATTAACTGACATACACAATGATTAAAACACATACACAAACATATTACCTGTTAGATACATACACCCAAAGATTCACCCCTAAAAAAACGGCTCACATTGTTAAACACGGAAACTGAAAAGATCGGAAAAACACAAAACAGTAAAAAAAAGTAATATATATTAACCCTAAACAACTGAAAAGTTAACCACTTGGAAAACTTAAACCCCAAAATCAGAACTACCACCAAACATCCCACCCCACTACCTAAGTAGACCACGACAACAAGACCCAGTATCGACATCTCATCCCACGAAAGATCACTGGGACGTCTCCGGAACACGCGCTATACTCGAACATACCCCCCCCCATATCCACCGATTTGACATTTTACACCAAACAGACACCTGGTTACTTGTACACACGAAACCGACGACCAGCTACAATACAAGATACGCACTCCTTTGGTTAACTGCAACCACCTACCGCCACCTACCTACTAACCCCCTACACCACCCCCACCCCCCCGCAACGCAACCTTAAGAGGAAGAATAACCATGATTTCACCGATCAAAGACACCCTCCCCTGTGTCCCCTTCCCTTCCCTTCGAACCGCTACCCAATCCCACTTCCATCGCCCCCCCTACCCCACCACAACGTACGAAACCAAACATTTTAACGTAACCCTAACTACGAATATCGTATACCAAATAAACTGCTACCAGAAATTAAGACCGTCATGAATGACACTGAGACCCGTCCTTAGGAAAACGATACGCTGAAACTCACACTCCATTATGTAAGACAGGGGATAAATGACGAACTGGACGAACACTCAGATTATCTTGAGAAGTAAAACAATTACGCCTTATAAACTAATAACGAAGAAAAACCCAGTAGATAGATATGATTGATCTTAGGATGTACCCTTAATCACCCATAACAATAATCATACACTTACACGACGTTACTTATACTTGGAACACCTGATAAAAATATACAATATAAAAACGAACATACAGTTTACAGAGAACACCCACCTGTTTTAACGGAAGAAAAACAAAACAGACAAACGCAATAAGTACTACACTAGACATAAAAACACTGGACACAGATGTGAAGGACAGAAACTCTCGGGAGAGAATACTACAAAAGACCTGAGAAAAAAAGGGACAACTTGTACACCAATGAACCACAACGCATGGGTCCCTGAAACCGTCGACGAAACCGTACGCGGAAGAACCTTACCCCCAAAACTAAAAAACATAGAGATAACAGACCACTGACCGATTAAAACTGGTAATAAGAACTTTCACTGCATGCTACGCACTCTTCACCCCAAGACCCGGTCCCTCCTCACCCGCTCTGTGCCTTTTCTCAATCCTTTTATATGTATACCTCCGAGTCCACTTCCCAACCTGAGCCCTGTAGGTAACCTTTGTCCCTGTAGAAATACCGTACCGACACCATGATCCCGTAACTGATAAACATGATATTAGAAAGGACCCATATATACGATTACCTTACGAAAGCCCAACAGACCCCTTTATCTGAACTGCCATACTCCACGCTTAGTAACTACCGTACCCAAACACGCTTACACCCTCGACCGAAGAAATGAACTTTGACTGTGTGAGAAACCATGACGATAACCTACCAAATAACCACTCCGCAACGCAACCCCTTATAAACAGAAGAAAGTAGTAACCAATAACACTATAATAAACTCGTACCTAAACCACGACCAATTAAACCTGAGACTACCGGTAACGGCGACCATGTAAGACGGACCTATGATTACTAGAAGACTCGGCACCCCTCGAGGTTACCCCGCTGTTACTAAGAGAATACTAGATACGTGTTGACTCGAAAACGCCCTAAATAGAAAAAACTATAAATCTGCACATAACGACTAAAAAGAAAGTAACCCTACGGACGACCTATAAAAACAAAGGATATTATACTTGGAAAAAACGTGTACGACGACGAGAAACTGACTACCCACGTCGAGACCAACCAGATGTCATTACCATCACAGGTTCCTACCCAACCAACCACCGCTTACTCTACGGACCCCCCGAGACCCCCTAACACCAATTGACCAGGGAAACAGAAACCCGAGGATACATAACACGGTAGATCAACAACATACATGTGACCAAGAACCCCACGCTTAGACCTTCCTAGAATACGCTGTGAACTACCAACAACGGAAAGACACACCGTCATAAGGACACCCTAAACCAAATAAAGATAAATTACGTGTATCAGGGAGAGAACCACAGAGAAATACCAAAACCGAACACCATTCCAGACCAGGCAGAACGTTTTAATCCAATCTTCTAACTGTCCAATTTCGATGAGCCTTGGGCAAATTGGAGCCTCAGTTTTTATCCTGTTCTTAAGGCTGAATAGTATTGGCACCCGGTGTGGGTCTTCTGCAGCTGTAGCCCATCTTCCTCAAAGTTGGCCGTACTGTGGCGTTCAGAGATTCTCTTCTGCTGCCTACCTTGGTTTGTAACGGTGGCCTATTTGATCACTGTTGCCTTTCCTATCCTAGCTCGAACGCAGTCCTGCCCATTCTCCTTTGACCCTCTCTGGCATCAACAAGGCATTGTCCGCCCACGGAAGGACGTGCCGCTCACTGGATGTTTTTTTTTCTTTTTGGGACCATTCTCTGTAAACCCTAGAGATGGATGTGCCGTGAAAATCCCAGGAGATCAGTCAGTTTACTGAAATACTCAGACCAGCCCTTCTGTCACGCAACTAACCATGCCTACGTTGTCAAAATGCACTCAAATCACCTGTTCCTTTCCGCATACTGATGCTCGTTTGAAAAACTGCAGGAGATTGTCTGGAACCGATGTCTACATTCCGTAAATTGCACTGGGAGTTCCGCCATGTGATTGCTTGATTATAATTAAGTGTAACGAGCTTTGGATCAGGTATGTACCTAATAAAGTGGCCGGTGAGTTTATATATTCACACGAGCCAGCACACTATAGTATAAATAGAAACGTATATAAAATTTAAAATTATATAAATCACACACACATTGTAAATTATACACAAACACACTAGATAATATACCACACACTAGTTAATATACACACACACCACACTAGAATAATATACACACACACTATTATATATGCACACCCGACACTAGTAAATATACACACACACACCTAGTATATAACTACACACTCATATATATAATATTAATATAGTTATATATATATATATATATATAAATATAATATGCGACACAACTACACAATTTGTATATATACAACACTACACCCACTAGTATATAAAACACACACAAGTAACGTAATAAATATATAATATATATATCAAGAATATATATATATAAATACGCACACAATATTAAATATACACTCCGCACTAGTATATATACACCCCTGCACAGTATATAAACTACACCCACTAGTATATATTACACACGGCCACTAGTATAGTTAATATCACACCCCTAGTATAAATACATAACACACACTATATATATATATATAACACACATACTAGATTATGATAACACACACTAGTATGAATATACAAACACATCACTAGTATATATATATCTACACAGCAAGCTATATATATATACCACACGACACTCGAGAGTAGATATACACACACACTAGTGTCATATACTCACACACCTATTGTATATACACACACACTAGTTTAGTATATACACACGACGACATAGGTGTATATATACATCACACATCAAGTGTATATAGTACACACATCACATGGGACAGACACTACTATTATATATACAGCACAGACAGTTGTATTTATTTATATATATAAGATATAAATATATAAATATTATATATATATATTATATATATATAGGTAGTATATATATAAGTATAGCACACACACACACGGAGACATGTTAAATTAAAAAAATTATGTGTCAAAAACTAGGACAGTAAGCCCAAGTCAAACTAGGAGTCAAGTTACAACTTAAAATAATGTTTACTTTTCTTTTATAGTACATGAACATACCAGGCAAAATTATAGGCTTGCCTAATTCAATGGAAAGTCACATATATTTCCCTACATTTTCTGTATCAATCCTGTAGCTGGATACATGGCCAGAACGTTTTAATACTAACCCTTACATATCTCCACTAGACTCCGCTTCCTCTGATACGTTGTCGCCTCATAACTGGATATTTTTAAAATTTGATTATCCAGTAGTATTTTATCTTGTCCCTCACAGACACCACTTAAAGGCCCAGGATGCACTGAGGAATTTCCTGGATTAACTCCTCACATACTGATATATAGTTACATAGACTTTAGATACATATATTCTCTCAAGGTGAATCAATGATCCAAGAAACGGATAATGAACTTAATTTGCAAATCGGTGCTGCAAGGATTCTTCCAAATAATATAAACTAATTGGCATTTTTTAGACTTTAAAAAACGTATTTGATCACAGTCTCAGAAGGCCCTAACGTTCAGCTACTAATGGGATAGCTTCAACACTTACGCTCATCACCTATTCACAGAGTATGTGCCAAGTGTCGGAGCCCCAAGGGTCCTACCTCTACAAGTCATTGGAATAGGTGTCCTCTGTAACTCATTTCAATGAAGCTGTGGACGAGTTTGTGCCCAGCTGCTCCATTCTGTGGTACTGATAGAGATAGCAAAATGCAATCACCTCTCCTTTCAAAAATGGGGCCTTATTCTTATGACTTGGAGTAAGGGCGGGGGATGAGTGGCTTATTACTGACAACCAATGAGCAAACCTGTCCTGTCCCTTCCTATAGCACATGTCTGTATTTAGCTGTTAATTTATAAATAATACTTTATGTATTGGTGGTTATAGTACTATAGTCCTTTCAACTACCAGATCCAGCTATCATTTCCCAATTCTACTTTAGGAGCCAAATATAGTCAATTACGTGTACAACATGCTCTATTGGGATAACACCCCCTAATAGTCCCCCCTCTTGTAATACACCCCTTATATGCCCCCTCTTGTAACACACCTCCTAATGGTCCCCCCTCTTTTAACCACCTCCTAATGTTCCTATATATATATTAAAAAGTGACTATTTAGTGGATATATGAAAACTACCAGTCATATTAAATATGTTTCATTATCTCTAAATTATAATTACTATATTTTCCATTTACTCAGAAAATATATAATTAGAAAATTCCCCATGGTGTATATTTACCTGGAACTTCTAGTTTTGGTAAGCTGGGCTTGTCTCCAGTTATAGCATTGACAACCAATTCTCCTTTGGGTGTAGGTAGGGTGACTTTGGCATTAATGTTGGGCAGAGTGTTTAGCCCTGGAAAGACAGTTGCCCCTAAAAAAAAAACAAAAAAACCTAATAAAATTCTGTTTGTATTTGAACTTTAGGTTTCGAAGCAATGTGAAAGTTTACACACTAAGACGTGAATTGTATTTCAGAAAAAAATGGCTGGACCCAAGGTGAGAGTTGAGTATAGTTGTTGACTTCTTTGCTGTCAAGCTGGCTGTAAAATTTCTCTTTCATTAGAAGTGGAAACCCACCCAGAGGCGTAACTTCAAGCTCTTGGGCCCTGGTGCAAAAAGTCTATAAGGGCCCCATAACTACAATCCCTTTAAGAGCTGTAATATACTGTTGACTAGAGAGTCAACAGGGACAGAGTCAGAGGAAGCTTGAATGGCATGATGCTTAGTAGGAGCTCTACAGTCTCTGATGTAGTAGTTCAACATCTTGACCTCAGTAAAAGATGCATTCGAGAGGTCTATTTAATAGGTCAGAATGCAAAATGGCAGTGACTCAAAATTATTAAAGAGGGGTTTCCACAAAGACACTTCTACATTACAGGTCAGCTCAAAACTAGTTACAAGCCGACCATGCATGACCATGAGGAAGGCAGTGCTTGCGGCAATCCTCCCTATTTACTTATATGGGAGTAACGAATATAGCCGAACATTAACTATATTCAGAACGCACATAGAAAATAATGGAGGACAGCCACAAGTGTCACCCTCATTCTGTAACACTGTTGACTTGTAGCTAGCTATCAGCCGACATCCAACACACAAGTTCCTTCATGGAAACACCCTTTTAAAGGGAATAGGTCGCCAATTTTTTTTTTACTTATTAAATCAAGCCCCTGATCCTTATGCTTTTCCTCTCAGTCGTTTTTAATTCCTGATTGTAGATTTCTCTTTTCGGCCGTCTATATAGGATTGTGGGGAAGACATTCTTGCTTGCACTGCTTTAACAGCAGTCAGAGAGATACTTTACAGCAGCTTCATGCCCATAGGATTCTTAAGACAGATTCTGTCCCATAGACTTATATAGGAGAGTTTTCACTGTGAAAGGAGGGGAGAAGCTGTGACATCTCCTCTTGTGACTGGTGGATCCTGTGTTATCTGTACACAATGGTGTCTCCTTTCAGTTTGACCCTCTTTGTGCTGATAATGAGCAGACACTGCTGAAAAGCTCTCTAAACAGAGCAGGAAATGTCAGACGATTATTAGGCCTAGTGGCCAAAGTGAAAACTGCAGGACTTAAGAATTATTAAAAAAAATATTGAAAGTGATCTGGAAAATTAAAAAAAACATAACCAAAAATTCCTACAAAATGTGTTTAACATAAAAATGTGAGTTAAGCAATAAGTAATTTTTTGATGACACATTCCCTTTGAGTGCACAATGTAGATAAAATGTACAGAGAGTCAATCATTTTAGGATTACTGTATACCTAGTACTGTAAAAAAGCTTTTTATATATATATTTAATTGTGGGCTTTGACAAGATTCTCTCACCAATCACCAGAACTAGGCAACACCATTAAAATATCTTATCTACCTGGAACCTCTAATTTTGGCAAGATCGGGTTGTTCTCAACTCTTGCAGGATTCACACATAAAGGTAAAGGCAGGCTTTCTTTAGCAGTAGAAACGGGTACTGAATTTACTCCGGCAACTGGAAGGGGACCTAAAAAAAAAGTAATATAAACTAGTAAAAAAAAAATATATATATATATACATGTCTGTGTGTTAAGAACAGTGGTTTTCATACATTTGGTTTCAGTATAATTAGTTTCAAATAGATCAAGTTAAAGTAAAATAAGTACGTTAGGTCAGTGATCACCTGTAGCATTCCAAGGACTTAAAGTTTATTTATGAATCACAATTGCGATTTTTTTTTCCATTTCATAGCTAAATATATTTACCTGGAATTCCTATATTTGGTAAGTTAGTCTTGTCTCCAATTCCATTGACAGACAAATCTCCTTTAGGTACTGGTAGATTATCTTCTGCATTAATGTTTGAAGGTGTATTTATTACAGGCAGGCTAGTTGTCCCTTAAAATAAGAAATGTAAAGATGTGTACAACTGTAAGAAACTTTTTTTTATCAAAAAATTCTTTCAATTACCACTTTATGAATACTATTTCTATGATCATAAAACCATTTGTTTGGTCTTCAAAGAGTTTACATTTTTTTTTTTACTGTAATAAACTGCTTAATGCTCAGAATCTATTTGGAAATAGAATACAGAAGTGGCCACCATCAGGATCAGTTAATTCAGGCCCAGCTCATGGCACCTCCATAGAGACAGTCAATTAAGCCAAGGAAGTCATGGCTAACTTGGGAAGATCACCCCCCACCGCCTCTGTCACATCAATATGTCTTAGTAGGTCATCTAGACAATCTTTGTGAGAGCACTCTTACCTGCCTTCATTAGACTAAGAGACCATCAAGAGATGTCGTTTTACAAGGCATCTATGATTTATGCTCGTGGGGGATGAGTATTATCAGTCAAGATTTTATACCAGATTCAGGACTATGATGACTTCATTGTAAAGATCCATCAAGGGTGTAGCTATAGAGGGGGCAGATGAAGCCGTCACTACTGGGCCCCGGAATCTAAGGGGGCCCAAAGTTCCCTCTACCACATGAGTAGATATTATACTTATAAATAGCACGTGGTAGGTGGAGGCTCTTTTATGGATTTTGCACTGGAGCCCCAGAGCTTTAAAGGGGTTGTCTCACTACATTGATTCATCTTACCTCAGTTCTGTTTTCTTGGTTTCATTTTGAATTCAGGGGCGTGTTTACTGGCTTCTACTACGCTGCAGTAGAAGCCAGGTCTGTAGCTATAGCAAACAGTGCTGACAGCCTATCAGGAGAGATCAAACAGGTCTGTAGCTATAGCGACCTGAGGAGCTGATGCAGCCCATACAATAGGGGATATCTAGGAATATATAGGACACTGACATACAGTATATTGCAAAGTGACTTGTTTTTGCAAGATCTTTAACATAAAAAGCAATTCTTGTAGTGAGACAACCCCTTTAAGTTCTGCATCTGAATTCCACTTACCGTAACCTTCCCACCTATACATGAAATTTTTGCTGTTAAAACATATTTAAAGTGTTCAGTGAGGGTCAGGGCCCCAGATTCTGCACCAAGTAATAGAAACCGTTGCGATTTCCTTCATCAAGAGCTGTACTATATATGGTCTACAGATCCTACTTATCTCTAAACGATGGTCGAAGGTCACAGTGACCAAAAGTATTATGTTGTGCCGTGTTGGCCCTAAAAAGTTAGTGCCTGATTTTTTCTCTGCTACTACTTTTTATGGCTAATGGAGCATATTTTATGGCAAGCTTTTGAGAGTACTAGCTCTCTTTGCCAGAAATCATGGTGTCCAAAAGAGCTTCTACTCCCTTCAATGCAGCAATTATTGGGAGTGAAAGCAGCCGGTCACTATCAGCAAAATACCTTAGCGTATGAATAAATTGTAAGAAGCAATATGCCACAGCCCCTCCAAATCTAATACTCTGGGTCAGACTATTACATTTTAGAGCAGTGGACTTCTAACTGCAGCCTTTCAGCTGTTGGGAAACTACAACTCCCATCAAGCATTTCTATAGTCGATAACAGTGGGCATGATGGGAGTTGTAGTTTCCCAACAGCTGGAGGGGCGCAGTTTGAAGACCACTGTTTTAGTTATATTGTATAGTTAGAGTTTATATTGTAACCAATACCAAGTGCAAGATGCATTGTCAGCAAGGCCAGATGTCAGTACATGTGAGGACAGTATTTATATTTGAGGATGAAGCAGGAAGTGTGGTCAGTAAAGCTAGAGGTCAGCAGGTAACAGAACAGGGTCAGTTTTAGCAAAGAGATCATTGGCGTGGTCATGTAAAAGATTGAGTTTGATACACTATAGTCATCAGTAGAAGCAGCAGAGCAGGAGAGAGCAGGGCCATCTTATCCATTGGGCACACTAGGCAGTTGCCCAGGGGCCCAACAAGCATAGGGGCCCCAGGTGGTGAATGTATGTCCCAGGATGCCAGGTCACATGCTCTGGATTCCTGGGTCGGTGCTGTTTATGTGTGCAAACAATAAAAACTATGGTGAGGCAGGAAGCCAATGGCTCCCAACCCTGCCAATCATTCTTGTAGGCTGCAGGCCGCCTATATATGAAGTCAGAGGGGTGTCCCAATGTAGGCAGTGTGATGATATGGGTGTGCTTGGGGGTGGTTAGCGGCATGGTCTCATGTTGTATGTTTGATCATGGCTCAAGACATGGCCTGAAGTGAAGTCATGTATTTGGGCAGGGCCCACCGCATTGCTATGCCCAGGGGCCCGAAACGAAGGATGAGCAAGGCTGGGCTTAAATAGTGTGTCAATTAGGGGGAAAAAAGGGAGAAGGAACAGGAAACTAGACCAAGATTAAATCCCAGAAGCTATCCAAAGAGCTGAATAAAGTGGGGAGAGTCACAGCCTCGGGCACAGAAGTCCTGACAACAAAATTCTGAATGAATGTTGCAGACATCAAAAAATGTCAAACCTTAACTTGACACAGGGTTGTGCCACCAAAGACCTTTATCTACAGGATAAGCGATCAAGGTTTTATTTCTGGGGGTCCCCTATCAACCTCTTAGTTGGAGGAGTGCTTCATGAGCAGTGCCACTCCATTCAAAGTCTAAAGGAATGACAGATATTGGAGAACAACATGGGGGGCAGAAGAGACATTTTAGCATTGTGGGTGGGTGATCAATGTTTTTGGTAGCCTTCATACTTTACAGATTAAGAAAAACGAAATTTATGTTGACCATCATCGCGGCACATCCCATTGGAATTACCAAGATAATGCGTTACAGTCCATGATGCAGTAAACTTTAAGTCTCTAGTTAAAGTTTACTACAACTGTAATGTATGTAGTGTCAATTATAGGAGAAGTACTGTACTTATAGTCCTATTAAATACATACCACAAGAGTGATATTCTATCTATATCTATATTAACATGAACTGTATTGGGACCCTTGAGGACTTAGTGATTAACTCCCATCAATCACTAGAACCAACCAACAAGTTCTACTTCAAAGCCAAATACATGTAATATCGTCAATATACCACATGGTCAAATCTTTATACCATTATAGGCATTATACCATTGGAATGACAGTTACCAGCCATACTTTAATATGTAGACAGATAAATTTAAAGTAGATTATGTACCTGAAGCTCCTAATTCTGGTACAATGGATTTCCCTCCAATAGTTGCAGCATTGACCGGTAAATCACCATTCGGTAGAGGTAAGCTTTCCACAGCATTACTAATGGGCAGTGGATTTAGTTCTGGAATGGAGGGTGAACCTAGAAGGAAGAAACATAGAATAGTTAGTGGAAGCAAATATATTTTTGTATAAAGACTATTCAGTAATTGATTTTGCAACAGGTCTTTGGACTGGTCTACCACAGCTACAATCACACAAACACGTGAGCACTGTTGACTGAGCTTCTTTGGCTACCATGCTACTAACGCCAGCATCCTGTATGTATGTAGTGTCAATTATGGGAGGAGTACTGTACATATAGTCCTATTCCATACATATTCCCCCACAAGTGCTATATTGCATGTTTCTATCTATATTTACATTACCTGTATTGGGACCCTTGAGGGATTAAGGCTCAACTCCCATCAATCACTAGAACCAACCAACAAGTTCTACTTCAAAGCCAAATATATGTACGGTAATACCACATGATCAAATCTTTAAAAGGGATTTTGTACCATCGGAATGACGGTTACCAGCCATTCTTTAATGTGTAGACAGATAAATTTAAAGTAGATTATGTACCTGGAACTCCTAATTCTGGTACGATGGATTTACCTCCAATATTTGCAGCATTGACCGGTAAATCACCTTTCGGAAGAAGTAGGCTTTCCACAGCATTACTAACGGGCAGTGGATTTAGTTCTGGAATGGAGGGTGAACCTAGAAGGAAGAAATCGAGAATAGTTAGTGGAAGCAAATATATTTTTGTATAAAGACTATTCAGTAATTCATTTTTCAACAGGTCTTTGGACCGGTCTCCCACAGTTTAAATCACACAAATATGTAGGCACTGTTGACTGAGCTTCTTTGGCTACCATGCTACTAACACCAGCATCCTGTGTATATGTGGTGCCAATTATGGGAGGAGTACTGTACATAAAGTCCTATTAAATACATATTCCCCCACCAGTGCTATATTGCATGTTTCTATCTATATATCTATATTTACATCAACTGTATTGGGACCCTTGAGGCGTTAGTGCTTAACTCCCATCAATCACTAGAACTAACCAACAAGTTCAACTTCAAAGCCGAATACATGTAATATCGTCAATATACCACATGGTCAAATCATTAAAGGGGCATTAAACCATTGGATTGACAGTTACCAGCCATAATTTAATGTGTAGACAGATAAATTTAAAGTAGATTATGTACCTGGAACTCCTAATTCTGGTACGATGGATTTCCCTCCAATAGTTGCAGCATTGACCGGTAAATCACCTTTCGGAAGAGGTAAGCTTTCCACAGCATTACTAACGGGTAGTGGATTTAGTTCCGGAATGGAGGGTGAACCTAGAAGGAAGAAACGTATAATAGTTAGTGGAAGCAAATATATTTTTGTATAAAGACTATTCAGTAATTCATTTTGCAACAGGTCTTCGGACCCATCTACCACAGCTACAATCACACAAACATATAGGCACGGTTGACTGAGCTTCTTTGGCTACCATGCTACTAATGCCAGCATCCTATATGTATGTGGTGTCAATTATGGGAGGAGTACTATACATATAGGCCTATTCAATAAATAAGCCCCAACAAGTGTTATATTGCATGTTTCTATCGATATATCTATATTTACATCAACTGTATTGGGAACTTGGCTTAACTCCCATCAATCACTAGAACTAACCAACAAGTTCGACTTCAAAGCCAAATACATGTAATATAGTCAATAAACCACATGGTCAAATCTTTAAAGAGGCATTATACCATTGTTTTGACAGTTACCAGCCATACTTTAATGTGTAGACAGATAAATTTAAAGTAGATTATGTACCTGGAGCTCCTAATTCTGGTACGATGGATTTATCTCCAACAGTTGCAGCATTGACCGGTAGATCACCTTTCGGAAGAGGAAGGCTTTCCGGAGTGGAGGGTGAACCTAGAAGGAAGAAACATATAATAGTTAGTGAGAGCAAATATATTTTTGTTAAAGACTATTCAGCAATTCATGTTGCAACAGATCTTTGAACCGGTCTACCACAGCTACAATCACACAAACACGTGGGCACTGTTGACTGAGCTTCTTTGACTACCATGCTACTAACACCAGCATCCTGTATGTATGTGGTGTCAATTATGGGAGGAGTACATATAGTCCTATTAAATACATATTCCCCCACAAGTGTTATATTGCATGTTTCTATCGATATATCTATATTTACATCAACTGTATTGGGAACTTGGCTTAACTCCCATCAATCACTAGAACTAACCAACAAGTTCTACTTCAAAGCCAAATATATGTAATATTGTCAAAATACCACATGGTCAAATCTTTAAAAGGGATTTTTTACCATTGGAATGACAGTTACCAGCCATTGTGTAGACAGATAAATTTAAAGTAGATTATGTACCTGGAGCTCCTAACTCTGGTACGATGGACTTATCTCCAACAGTTGCAGCATTGATCGGTAGATCACCTTTCGGAAGAGGAAGGCTTTCCACAGCATTACTAATGGGCAGTGGATTTAGTTCTGGAATGGAGGGTGAACCTAGAAGGAAGAAATGTAGAATAGTTAGTGGAAGCAAATATATTTGTGTGTAAAGAATAGTGCATTCAGTAATTCATTTTGCAACAGGTCTTTGGACATGTCTACCACAGCTAAAAGAAGAGCAAAGACATCAGGTGATACCTTTTAGAGGCTGACTGAGTATATTTGATGGTAAGCTTTCGAGATTACTAGTTCTCTTCTTCATACATGATGTTATACAGAGATATATACAGAGTTATATAGGGAGCTAGTACTCTGGAAAGGTTACCATCAAATATACTCAGTTGGCCTCTAAAAGGTATCACCTGATTTCTTCACTCTTCTACTACTTTCTCTGGCTAACGAATACAACATTATACTACTACCACAGCTAAAATCAAACACACACAGGAACCATTGACCGAGTTTATTTGGCTACCTTGCTACTAATGCCAGCATCACCTATATGTTAAAGGACTACAAGGTGCCGGTGGGATCCATCGCACCCCTAAGCCTTTACGTATAATTTTTATGACAGTCACTGTTTCCTTATTGATTGGCAGATGTTGAAGCTTTCTATAAGTGTTACAGTATGCTCTAGAAAATTCTATATCTAAACATCTGATGAAAGGCTCAAACATGATATGAACAGAAATCTATGAAAAATGTTTTTTAGGTTAAATAAAATACTCTTGGGAAACTGATGTCATTGACTACCTGTGAGCAGAAAATTTACTGCAAGTCACTGTAGTATAAATATTATATTGGAGAACGTGAAACAGAATAAAACACAAATTAATAATTAACAAGATTTGCAAAATTACAAGTCAGGAAATGAATAAATGCATATTTCTAAGTAAAGAATGTTTTTCCCCGACTACAGATCTAATTTATTGAAAACAATTGTTTCAAATATCTCCTCAGGGGATCCATAAAAACAATAAGGATATTTACCTTGAATTCCTAATTTTGATAAGGTGGGTTTGTTTCCAACAGTTGCAGCATTGACAGGTAGATCTCCTTTAGGTAGTGATAGGCTGTCTATAGCATTAGTAACAGGCAGTGGATTTAGTCTTGGGATTGAGGGTGATCCTTAAAGGAAGAAGAGTAAAATAGTTAACTACAGCACTCAGAGTGCAACTGAGTCTCCAACATGGGTTAAGATTTGGAACTTCCTTATGTATCATTAGTTTAAAACAAAATAAATGGTTAGGTAAGGGAAGACACCAGACCAATCTCCATTGTTGGTATCAGCCGACGTCCTATGCCAGCGCGAATGCTGCTCAGAAGAGTTCTCCAGCCCCTCCAATGTAGCAGGCGACAAGAGCTTGAGTGCTCTTACCACCAAAGATCAAAACTTGAGAGATGCCTCTATTGCATATTAGAAGTTCTGTAAAATGACGGGCACTCACGAAACCATTGGATGTATGCTACTACCGCCATGTAGTATGTCATTTGTTGCTGTACATATAGTTCTATATAACCTATATAGCAGTGTTCCCGTATATGAAACATCTCAATGGGGGAAATTTGCATTTCAATCACCAGTCAGTTAAATAATTTAAAATTTTTTGGTCCTACTTTGAGAGGTTGTCTACACCACAAACTTGGTTTACTGACAGGATAAATAACACGATGATGCATTTTATAGTGTGGAGATTATGGACAAATAGGACTACAGTGCTGTCTAAACACTTAGAACTTGTTAGGATAAATAGCCTGAGTCGATCATTAGAAGATTTCCTTTCATACAGCACAGAAAATAATACCATAGTACCGTGTGTGATATAGGACACGTTTGAATGTAAGGGAATATGCCCTGTACTTAAACCAGTCAGTGAAACAATTGACTTTCTGATTGGTCTTTACGAACTGAATAAAAGCAATATATGATACTGTCTGTAGCCCAACTCTTCCCTTAAAGATGAATGGCATGGTACCAACTAAATTCTATAATACCCAATCATAATTTGGTATTTTTGGTGGACAAATTTATCAACCTGTACCTCCTGTTTCTGGTAAGATGGGTTTATCTCCAATGGTTGCAGCATTGACCGGTAAACCTCCTTTAGGAAGCGGTAGACTGTCTTTTGCAGTGGGCAGAGGATTTAGTCCAGGAACAGATGAACCTTAAAGGAAGAAATATTGACTAAGTGGAAGCAAAAATATTTGTGTTGCGAACGCTCATGGCGTCATTGAATCTCTAACTAGTTTTAATTGTGGATTAGGAACGTCCTGAAGTATCATTAGTGTTTCTAAAATGAAATGGTTTGAGGAAAAGGAAATGTCAACCCAGACATCCTGAATTGCGGGCTTTCAAGCTTACAACTTAATAGGAGTTTTGGTTCCTTTGTTTAAGGGGGCCGGGGCCCCTGGGGCCCTCCCTTTTTTAGGGTTATTTGGGAAAAGTGCCAGCTTTATTTGGTTTTCCCCTTACCACCGAAGAGTACAACTTTAGAAGGCTAAATTACATATTGGAAACTGTGTAAAATAACAGTGACAGAGCTAAACACAGGCCATATGTTGTCTGTAGCTCAAACTTGAGTTATTGAAGTTCGCTAGAGGATTATTGTGCATACAGAACTATACACAGACCCTTTTTTTGTCTGCCAAGGACTTACTAAAGTGAAAAACATTTAGAAAAAAAGCGCCCGTAAAATGCGGGGCCCCACCAAACCATTGAACTTTGCTAATCCCCCCATGAGTATTCATTTTTCATGTAATACATTTTTATTCCCAGTTATAATTTTCCCATATATGATACATCTCAATGGGGGAATGTGCATTTCAATCACCAGTCATTTGACTCATTTTTATTTTTTTGGTCCACAAGTTACACTAGTGAGTAAACCAATGGACTTATTTCTCGTTCTATTTTCAGAGTTAAAGGGGTTTTGCCACAATCTAATGTTGATGTGGGATCGTCCAAAATGGGTATTTAATCACTTTTCTAAATGTATGTCATTAAAAAAGTGAAGCCTGTGAGAGCTACAGCCTGACTAAGATGCCCTTAGTTTCCTGACAGTTTACATTAGACACGACCAGGAGCTGACAGGAGCTGATCTGTCCGCGCTTGTGTTGTTTGCACTTCTTATCTGATGGCAGGGAACATGAACAAGCCTTGAAGGGACTGGGGAGAAAGATCCTGTTACTTTTGTAAAGAGAATCCACTGGTTGTAATGTAGTTATCTGAGTAAACATGCAGATGCTCCCTGCTCAGCCCCCTCCCTTTCCCCCTGCAGCTCTTCTGAAGGAATGAAAGAATGCTGCCTGCTGAGCTTATCTTCTCTCCTGAGCAAATAAGAGGGAGAAATAAAACGCATATAGCTTGTGCACAATACAGTTCTCCTCTGTGGATTAGCAAAATAATGTTTGCTCAACTACAGAGACTGAGTATCAGGAATGTGCATGGGAGGTGGAGCGATGACATCACAGAGGAGGTGCTTGTTCTTTTTAAACACAGTAACACAACGCCCCTTTTTTCAGCCTCAAGAGGGGAGTATCAGCCTGTTAGGTAAGGAACTCACTTCTTGGCAAAACCCCTTTAAATAATGGCAATATACAGTACTGTCTACAGTCAAAACTTGGCTCTCTACAGAGATGAATGGCATGGTGCCAAGTGAACTCCATAATTCCCCACCATAGTTTTACTGTTTAAACAAATTCAGATCAATCTGTCATCTACCTGGAGCTTCTGGTAAAATGATGTTATCAACAACGTTTGCAGACTTGATCGGTAAATCTCCTTTAGGTAGAGGAATGCTGTCTATAGCAGTATTAATGGGCAGAGAATTTAGCCCTGTGATTGATGGGGAACCTAAAAGGAAGAAATGTGAAATAGTGAATGGAGACATTAACAACAGCATTCATGGTGTATTTGAAGCTTAATTAGTTTCAGAAGATGATTTGGAACATCCTGAAGTAACACTAGTTGAAAAAAACAAAATCACTGCAGAAGGTAAGTTACCAGACATCAACCATCACCATCTCTGGAATCAACAGATTTTCCTTGGTTCTTCTACAAGAGTCGAATATGGACAATATAACATTAATGGTCCAGACTTTGCTTGAGCGAATGCCACTCAGTAAAATTCGACAGACTCTGCGCTCATCTATACTGTGGTTTTTCTGCATACTGGTGTGAACAGGTATCAATTCAATGTGCAGTTTTTTATCATCTAATTGTCCCCCTAGTGGACGGGTGTAAGAGCTACTGCTCAGCAATTATCTGCACCTGTTTTTTCATTCCCAAGTAGCACTGGGTCTTGTATTTCCTCCTACTGAGTTCAGTCTTGAGTCCAGCCATTGAGCTGTAGGTATGGCCTTGTTGTGTTTTTGAATAAATAATGTCCCTTTATGTCTGTGATTTTTCTGTATATTTGGGCGCTCCCATAGAAGTGAATGGAGAGCCATAAGTACCACACTCCTCATGCAGTCAGCTAGCATCTGACAGCTGACCTGTGCAGTATACTTAACTTTGTAGGAATACCATTAAAACAATGGCATGGACATCGCACATAATATGGGATGTGTCATTTATTTCATTACTATAAAACACAGCTCATACACTTAATAGCTTTTAGAGTAGTGCTCCCACATTCAATGCATAACATGTCTCAGTGGAGGAATAGGAACTGTACTCAACAATATATTTTTTGGACCTACTTTAAAGGTTGAGCACTGGCAATATGTTATCCATGGCCCAAACTTGAGTCATTAAAGGCTTATTGCCCATACAGTGATATTCAACACAGTAGTGTCTTTGTGCAAGATACATGACACGTCTAAGTGAACACCTATAGTAGAGGAAATAACACTGCACTTTCACAAATTATTGAAACAATTGACTTCTCTCTGGTTCTACTTTCTATGACCTGTCTATGGCCAAAACTCTGATCTCTGAGTAGAAATGAATGGAACTGTGCCGAATAAGCTTCATAATCCCCAACCATAGTTTTACTGTGTAAACAAATTCAGATCTTAAGTCTCTTATTTACCTGGAACACCAGCTCCTGGTACAGTAAGTTTATCGACAAGGTTCGCCTCATTGACAGGTAGGTCTCCTTTAGCTAGAGGTTTGCTGTCTGTAGGTTTAACGGGTAGAGGATTTAGTCCAGAAGGTTCCGGTAAACCTTAAAAGAAAAAAAAATAAAATTTATCAGTTTAATTCATACAGTACTTGTGAGTGTTCACTTAAGGTGTGAGGACTGAGTGTTTGGATTATTTAAACCAACTCACTTTGAGTTTTGGGAGTAACAGAAAAAATAACCTGGGAAATCAGTTGATTTTTTTTGGTGCCATAGGAAAAATTTGTTGTACATAATTTGCTTCCTGACACTATTAAAAAACAGATATTTAAACCAAAACAGGAAATATTTTTATTTTCAAAAATTCAAAATTACACACTAAAATTTATTCAAAATGTTTTTTTTAACAAGTGTTACAGAAATTTGCTTTCTATTCAAAATGGAAATTGAGCAAAAACAAAAACCTTTACTTTATGGCAGTGGTCTTCAAACTGCTGCCCTCTAGCTGTTGGGAAACTACAACTGCCATCATGCATTTATAAATCTGTGGGCATGGTGGGAGTTGTAGTTTCCCGACAGCTGGAGGGCCGCAGTTTAAAGACCACCGCTTTAAAGAGAACCTGTCACATAGTTTTTGCCCCCCTGGCTGAGGACAGAACAAGCCAGTGTCAGACCTGCTGTTTCCAGCGCTGTGTCCCTTATTCTGGAAGATGCTGTAGTTTTCGTGTATTTAATGCTCAAAACTGCAGTTTTCAGCCAGAAGAGTAATTTGAAGAGTCCTTCAGAGAGTCAGTTTTTTTCAAACCCGGCCAATCGGAGGCTAGCCCCGCCCACCTCAACTGACAAACCTATTACATTGAATAGGTAGAAACATGTGAATAACTGTCAGTGGGCGGAGCTAGCCTTTGGTGGGTGGAGCTAACACCTGCTCATGAATAAGATTTGATGGGGAAAAAGAGCTAAAACTGCTGCATCTTACAGAATAAGGGGCACAGTGCTGGGAACAGCAGGTCTGACATGGCTTGTGCTGCCTCAGCATCTTACAGAATAAGGGACACAGCGCTGGAAACAGCAGGTCTGACAACAGCTTGTGCTGCCCTCAGCAAGGGGGGCATTAACTATGTGACAGGTTCCCTTTAAGGTGTTGTCACCTGCTTACCAAAACTGAATAATATGCTACTTAAAGGGGATTGGCCAAGAAGTGAGTTCCTCACCTAACAGGCTGATACTTCCCTCTTGAGGTTTGAAAAATGGGGCGTTTTGTTTCTCTGTTTAAAAAATCAAGTACGTCCTCTGTGATGTCACCTCCCATGCACGTTCCTGATGCTCAGTCTCTGTAGCTAAGTAGTTGATAATCCACAGAGGAGAACTGTATTGTGCACAAGCTATATGCATTTTATTTCTCCCTCTTATTTGCTCAGGAGAGAAGTTAAGCTCAGCAGGCAGCATTCTTTCATTCCTTTCAGGAATGGCTGCAGGTGGAGAGGGAGGGGGGCTGAGCAGAGAGCATCTGAATGTTTACTCAGATAATTACATTACAACCAGTGGATTCTCTATAGAAAAGACACAGTATGTTTCTCCCTAGTCCCTTCAAAGCTCGTTCATGTTCCATGCCATCAGATAAGAAGTGCAAACGGCCAGATCAGCTCCTGTCAGCTCCTGGTCATGTCTAATGTAAACTGTCAGGAAACCAAGGGCATGTAAGGAAGACTGTAGCTCTGAGAGGCTTCACTTTTTTTGATGACATATATTTAGAAAAGTTATTAAATACCCATTTTGGAGGATCCCACATCAACATTACATTGTGGAAAAACCCCTTTAAGTAAATAAAATAGTAATAATATAAAAAAATTCCTAATTTCGCCTTACTCTGCCAATTTGTTCCAGGACTTGGTCTCTCCAGTTCTCTGTTTAACTTTACTCTCTTTCCAATGGGGATACTACCAATGTAGCTGCTGATTGACTGCAACAGTCACACGCCTCTGCTTACATCACTAAACAGAGCTACAGCAGAGACATACTGATCGGAAGAGAATGAAGGTAAATAGAAGAAGAGGGGGACTCTAAGCTGGAACAGAAGAAGGAGACAATGGCCACTTTTCAGTAGCAAATTAATTCTGGTGTGCACTAAACGACCCTTTTAACATCTTTAGTCAACATGGCTTTGTATCTTATTGGGCAAATTTTAACCTGTGAAATTTGTCATTTTAAAAACCACAAACCTGCCAGTCCATTTTTCTGTAGTGTTCCTCCTGGTACGCTTGGAATATCTTGAACCACCTGTGGAAGTGGTTTAGCGATTGGAACTTCTGGGAAAAATAGACTTTTCGCCCATTTTATTGGCTGGGGGAGGGGAGCGACCAGACCAACAACCACGATAAGGAGCAAAGATGCCTGGTAGAACATCTGGATAGTAAAAAAAAAGACAAAAAAGAACAGTACTGTAAATGTGACAAAGATGACAGAATGCAGGTAATAAACATGTGCCGACTAATGTGACATGAAATAACATAGGTAGATGCTTAAAATATAGGTCAGGTATAGGGAAAGCATGGAAGTGGAGCAAATGCAAAAGCTGTGTCTGCTAGCACTACGAAAGTAGAAAATCCATTACAGCAGTCTTCTCCAGCCCATGCTTCACACATATCTATCCTTAGTATCTTACCTTACTTAATGGGGTTGTCTCACTACACTGATTCATCTTGTTTTCTTGGTTTCATTTTGAATTCAGGGGCGTGTTTACTGGCTTCCACTAGGCTGCAGTAGAAGCCAGGTCTGTAGCTATAGCAACCAGTGCGGGCAGCCTATCAGGAGAGATTGAACAGGTCTGTAGCTATAGCAACCAGTGCTGGCAGCCTATCAGGAGAAATCAAACAGGTCTGTAGCTATAGCAACCTGAGGAGCTGATGCAGCCCATACAAGAGGGGATATCTAGGAATAAGTAGGACACTGTTAATGGACACATATTACAAAGTGACTTGTTTTTGCAAGATCTTTAACATAAAAAGCATCAATTCTTGTAGTGAGACAACCCCTTTAAGCTCTACAAAATATAGACCCCCATAATAACAAAATTGATCCACTACTGACCTACATAATACAGCAGATACAACATAGCATGTTAAGAACAGCAAAGAACTAAAAAAAAATTAAGGAAAGTTTTCACCTTCTGTTACTTACCTCTGTAAAATCCAAGAATGGAAGAAACTGGTCAAGTTGTTCCATTATATATGGTTCTTAGACACGTCCTTGAGCATCATGTGATAGATTGATGTTACTTGGGCAATGCCCCTCTTTGGTTATTTTCATAAGTATTATGAAGATGCTGTAAACGGTCTAATTGGTTTGTACAAGATGATGTTGGGCAGATTAAGAGGCCTTCAACAGTTCCAAATTGAGCTTTCAAGAGTCTACAGTAGCTAAAAATGAGTCTAAGTAGAATATTCATGGCTAAATGGACCAGCTAGTGATGTAATGACTACCTATGCATACTTTAGATTGCATCTTGAGGTTTGCAGTGTTTGTACAATAAAGGTGGGGAGAAACAAAAAGCACTCTTCATAGGGGTCCAGCTCATAGAAGCATTGCAAAATCCTAAAACAAAAGCCAGTGCTTATCGCAGTAAAAGGGTCTTCAAAAGTCAATATGCATAAAATACAAGGGAACCTGTTACCGGAGAATCCTATGTAGATTAATGATACACCCTTTCACCATACTAAATGACCAAAGAACACTATAAGCAAGTTAAAATAAGTCAATACCAAGTGAAAGGTTATTTAAGTAGATTTATTGTATAATAAAAAGTTATGCTATTTTTTTAAGTCTAAATTTGTTCTCCGTTCCTAAGTTTTTTAAATCTTTGACCTAAGTCATTAAATTGGGAAGTTTTTTAGTTATTTTCATGATCAAATCTACTCACTCTTAAAGTATATTACAGCGCTCTATATATATTTTATATAAATGCCAACTCATAGTAATCTGTTGCCTAAAGATGCATTTGTTCACCTTGTGTCCAAAGCTCTTGAGAACTTATCGAGCAATAGACGAGTATAGGATTGTCAGACAATAGCATTGAGGAAGCTGGAAAATGAGAACTCCTTCTGATAAAAAGCAAGGGACATGCAAGTTCACAATGCTATGATGGACCCAATATTAGGATGTGTTCACCCTTCTGAGTGGATATACAGGGGCACTTGGCCAGCAAGGACTTCTAAAACACCAGACATATAGCGGCGCACACAGTATGCCGTGTGAACATACCCTTAGATGGCATGCCTCTTGTTTAATTCACATTATTAGGGTATGTTCACACAATGTACTGCAGCGCGTACAGTACATCGTGTCTCTCGGGAGCTCACGCTGATCAGCACATACTCCCGCGGCGCGCGGGGGGGACGACAGCCCGCTGGCCCCATTGACATTCATTACTCACGGCGCGTATTCGCCGGTAATAATTGACATGTCACTTATCTCCCCGTGCGTACAATATGATCGTATTGTATGCGCGGGGAGAGGAGGCGTAATCCATAGTTCTCTATGAGAGCTAGGGATTACCGGAATTTCGGCGCACATCTTGCCTGTATTAGAGCGCAAATACGCCGCGAAATGCGCACCAAAATTACATCGTGTGAACATACCCTTATGGTCTCTGGGTCCAAAAGATCAACACCTCCAGCCAAAATATGATGTTTTTTTATGATGTGCAACTGCCAAGTGATATCAACAGAGGAGTAAATTGAAGCCTCTGGGCCCTAATGCAAAAAGTGAAATGGGGCCCCCCAGTTACCATGTGCCATTTACAATACTGGTGTCTTCTCACATGGCAGAAGGGCTTTTGGGAACAACTTGACCAGTAGCGACTGCTACCTCTGCACCCCTTATAGGTACGCTCCTGGATATCAATTAAGTCCACAATGGACGTTTGAAGTTATGTTAGAATACAATCAACATTTTTCAGGTCTTAATGATGCTTCATCATGGCTTCCAGAAAAATCACAGAAAAACGGGACATTATTTACTCAAAAACACAACAAAGGCCATACTTACAGCTCATTGGCTGGACTAGAGACTGAACCCAGTAGGAGGCAACACCGGCTCCTGTGCTACTTGGGAAAAATAAACAGGTGCAGGTAATTGCTGAGCAGTAGCTCACACACCCTTCACTAGGGGGCACAATTAGATGATAAAAACCTGCACATTGAATTGATACCTGTTCACACAGTATGCAGAAAAGCCATAGCATAATACTTGCACAAATACAAACATTCCGATAAGACAACCACTCACACGTCTTCTATGTATGAGGGGGTGGTTGCTGGTATTATAACTGCATATAGATAAGGTGATACAACATGATTCTGTTTTAAAGAAGTCAAATATTGAACACAGCCAAGACTTGGATTAATAAAAAGTCAACTTATCCCCTAACTATATTTTTATGGCTTCTCAAACTCAGTCATTTCACACAGATGTAGGTTTCGCTAATCACTAAGTCTGCATTGCTGTCTGAAAATATCATACTGCTGTTTGAGTTTGATTACTACTCTGGAATATGAACAATTTCTCTCATTAGGTGGTTTTTTTCCTTTACTCTCTTTATACACAGACTCATTGTAATTCTGCCCCCTCAATTACCTTTAACTCTAGTTTCTGTCTCCAATTTTGGGGTTTCCCCCCAAGGTCTTTAAACAGTTTTCCCAAAAATCCCCGGCCCACCCAAAGGCATTTTTTTTTTATTAAAAAATCACTGCAAAAAAATTTTTTTTCCCCCTTTAAATTTATTTGGCTGTGGGGGCCTTTTGGGGGGGGTTTTTTTAAACCCTTGGGAAAAATTTTTTTTTTTTCCCCCCCCGGGGCCCTTGTTTTAGTGGTAAATAGGGCTCTGTTTTTTTTTGGTGCGGGGTTTTGTTGAATTAAAAATTTGTGCTTTGTAAGTGCCCCTTGCTTGGGGTTTTTTTTTGTTGGGTTTGTGGGGTGGTGATCTCCATTTATACACAGACTCATTGTAATTCTGCCCCCTCAATTACCTTTAACTCTAGTTTCTGTCTCCAATTTTGGGGTTTCCCCCCAAGTCTTCTACAACAGTGTTCCCCAACTCCAGTCCTCAAGGCCCACCAAAAGGTCATTTTTTCTTGATCTCCCACAGAATGCACGGAAAATATATGATAAATCACCTGTGCAATGCTAAGGAAAGCCAGAAAACATGACCTGTTGGTGGTGAGGACTGGAGTTGGAGACCCCTGGTCTACAACATCTATGAGAATAAGGGCCAGTCAACAGAAAATACCAAAAGGTATATATCAAATAGGTGAACCAAACACCAAGAATCGAACATGTATCCCAACAATCAAGTATAATATAAAAGCCAAGTGAATTACAGATCATATTAAAACCTTTTCCCAACATTGGACGTACTCCTATGTCCTATTCGGGATGATGTTCCCGTAAATGGACATATGAGAATGTCCAATAGATTGTGATGTCTCACAGAGCCAGAACGATCGGCGCATGGAACCAGCTGTATATTATAACAGGCTACATGCGCTATTGTCTGGGACCAGAGTTTACTCTGTCAGTCACTGTTCCTGGACGTGGTGACCTCACAGACAATCCAGAAGCTTTTGTTAGACTTGCAGACCCTCTGCACTCCACTACCACCTGATAGCAAAAACAGCAAAAAGCTTAACTGCAGCCAAATTCAAGTCTAGCAAAAAGATGCAGCAAAACAAAGATCATTTTTGTCCTGTGCAAGCAGGCAGAAATGCCCCAGGAACTTACCTCATCACAGGTTGGTAAATCCCAATAATCTGTTTGCTCAAAGTAATTGTGGAGCAACCACCTCCCAATCCCTCCACACAAAGCCTCTCTTCACTCTGCTCCTACACAGTTTCTCCCTTACAATCAATCCTGGGACCTACACCTGAACTTCTGCTCCAGAAGTGTGGAAAACCCGAGATGAATCATGGGAACGGTCACAACATAGATTAACCCCTTGCCGCTGCAGCCTGTTTTTTTTTTTTTATTGTTGAATTCATGTCTTCTCCCCCACATTTATTTTAACACTTGATTATATAGAAAATGCAGATGGGTGTTCCAAGGTGGCGCTTCTATGACTTTCTGCCTCAAGCAGTAAGTAATAGGACCAGTAACATGGCAAGTACGGAAGCCCTCAATAGGCTACTGCCTACCAGGTCAACTATTCAACACCCCGATATCTCATTGCCTGAAGCTGATCATAAGGAAAAAAAAAGTGTACATACTGTTCCTCATACATTTAGATGCCACAGTGTCTAGAGGGTTAAAAAGCAGGGATCACGGCAGGCTCCGATCCCTACTGTTAGCGACAAGTGTCAGCTCTTATTAACAGCCAGCACCCGTCTTATATCGATCAGGCTCAGTGAGTTAGCTCCATACATATTTAGCAACATTACAACATATGCTAAATGTTGGTAAGGGGTTAATATATTAAGTGGAACCTATCTTCTATCTAAGGGTATGTTCACACGATGTATTACAGTGCATACTCCCACGCCACGGGGGAGGAGGGAGGGGGCAAGTAGCTTGCCGGCCCCATAGACATGCATTACTTGTGGCGCGTAAGCACAGCAAATAAATATCGGCACTTAACTCCCCGCGCGTACAATACGATTCTATTGTACGCGCGGGGGGACGGGGCATAATCTATAGTTCTCTATGAGAGCTATGGACTACCGTATTTATGGGGCACATTTCGCCGCGTATTAAGGGCAAAACAGCGAAATGCGTTCCAAAATAAGCAGTGTGAACATACCCTAATAGTTTCCTCATTGATTGTTTACTACAGGTAAAAGCTTTAAACAGTTATTCCCACATAAACTGACCCTTCTGGTTTCAAAATAGGTCTTTGTCACAGAGGTCACAACTAGCTGTGGGGGTAAGAGATTTAGGGTTTATTTAGTATGTACAGTATCTCACAAAAGGAAGTACACTCTTTAATTTTTGGTGAATATTGTATTCTATCTTTTCAGGGGGAATCAGTGAAGATTTGACACTGATACAATGGAGAGTAGTCAGTGTACAGCTTATATATGTGAATTTGGTGTGCCCTCCAAATAACACACAGCAAGCAATGTCTAAACCGCTGGCAACAAAAGTGAGTACAGCCCTAAGTAAAAATGGACAAATTGTGCCCAAAGTGTGAGTTTTTTGTGTGGTCTCCATTATTTTCCAGCACTGCCTTAAAGAGAACCTGTCATATAGGTTATGCCCCCCTTACAGAATAAGGGATACTGTGCTGGAAACAGCAGGTCTGGCACTAGCTTGTGCTGTCCTCAGCCAGGGAGGCATAACCTATGTGACAGGTTCCCTTTAATTCTCTTGGGCATGGAGGTCACTAGAGCTTCAGAGGTTGCAGCCACTGGAATCTTCTTCCCTACTCCATGACGACACCATGGAGCTAGGGGATGTTAGAGACCTTGGGCTTCTCTATCTTCCATTTGCGGAGGCCCCACAGATGATCCATAGGGTTTAGGTCTGGAGACCTGCATGGCCATCCCAGCACCTTTACCCTCATTTTCATTAGCAAGGCAGTGGTGGTCTTGGAGGTCTTTGTGGTTATCATGTTGGATACTGCCCTGTGGCCCAGAACGGAGGGGATCATGCTCTGCTTCAGTATGTCACAGTACATGCTGGCATTTACGGTTCCCTCAATGAACTGCAGCTCCTGTACTCCTCACCTGGTTGCTGTCACACATTTGATTCCATTTAAACCAAATAAGTTTATCTTGGTCTCATCAGAGCACAGGACATGGTGTATGGTCTTGACCACTGTGCTGCAGCTCAGTGTCAGGGTGAAGGCATCTTTTTATAGCCAAGGCCATCTTTATGTAGAGCAACAATTATTTTTTCACCTCTTTCCCATGAGGCGCCATGTTGAACTTTCAGTGAAAATTGTGAGAGCGATAAACCCAAATGTAACACACCTGCTTCTCATTTACACCTTATACCTTGTAACACTAATGAGTCACATGACACCATGGAGGGAAAATGACAAGCTGGGCACAATTTATCGATTTTCACTTAGGGGTGTACTCACTTTTGTTGCCAGTAGTTTCGACATTGATGGCTGTGTTGAGTTATTTTGGAGAACACGACAAATTTACAGTTAGGGCGCATCCCCACGGCAATGGACAAATACCGGTTGGTTTATCCGACCGGTATTTGTCCGGTTTGTGTGCCTTGCACACGGCCACGGGGGGGGACGGCTTTTCTCCACAATAAGCGGAGAAAAGCCCTCCCCCCTTCCCATTCACATATTCTGTCTGAAAACCGGACGGAAGAATATGCATGTAGAATGTTTTACCGGCTGCCCGCGGGCGGAAAAACCGTGCAGTGGGGACTGCTGCACGGGTTTTCCATAGGAGCCCGTTGTGCTCGTTTGCGGACGGTTTTTCAAACGTTTTTCAAAACCGCAAACCGTCTGAAAAACCGTCTGCAAACCCGTGCAGTGGGGACATGGCCTTATACAAACGGTACACTAGCTACTTTACATTGTATCAAAGTGTCATATCTCCAGTATTGTCCCATGAAATGTAAAGGGGTGTACTCACTTTTATGAGATACTGTTTATGGATTCTTAGTGTGTTTGTTTTGTATTGTGGCACTACTTCTTTATGTGTTATTTTAATATGATCTGTAATAAACTTTGCTTTTATGTTTTACTTTGAGTTTTGGGGTATTTGTTACGACTCACATATACCAAAATGCTATTCCTTTCAACAACCTAGTTATACTTTGATGTTTTTCTAGGTTCTATAACCACAGTGGTTGTATTTATGTGTCTGACTGTATTTGTAATTTTTGTACCCTCTTTACTTGCTGTTTTTAGATGTATTTTTTCATTATTGAAAATCAATAACTATAATATTAGAAAAGAATAAAGTTACAACACACAGAGAATTGGAATGCTGCTAGTTTTATTTGGAAAGCTCATGATAAATATCTGGAGAGCAGGAGAAATCTACATATAAAATAACCATTTAATTAGAACAATAAAAGCCAAAGGTAATCCTGACCCGGACATGAAGCGGGATTTAGGCTTACAACTCACAGATAGTAAGACGATTTTGGTTACAAGCTTTATCATTCCATTGCCCGTCCGTATACATCTCAACGCATCCCTCCGTTCCTTTTCCACTGGGTTCTCCTTTTCTCCAACGGGTGTAAACTGCGGGGACTCCATTCAGGTAGTTGAAGCTGCCCGGTATCGGTCCCTCTCTCATCCCCAAGTAGGCATATCGGTTATATTTCTTGACAAATACCAAGGCAGCATTGTTTTCTGCCTCATTCATGGGAGTAACAATGCGTCCCCCGACACCATTACATGTAGAGTTGGATGTTGCAAAGTCTACTTCTTTTCCACTGGTGGCAATCATTTTCTCTCCTACCATTTGGATACTTCCATCCAGTTTGAGAACTAGATAATAACACAGTAATATTAGTTACCATATTTTGGATTGAAAAAGGTCAATGGACATAAAGGACTAGTTAGTTAAAAGACTTCTCTCACTAGGCTCTTTCACTGAGTCACAAGCTATTTAACACTCACTCTGGTCCGTGACAGCAGTGATTAGCATATTTAGCTTCTCTGCAACCATCTGAGCAATTAACACTGACAAGTACAGGAGATGTTATCTCAAGAGTAAACACAAGGTACATGTGCTGTGAGGACTGAAAACAATGGCTTACCTGTAATCTTAATTAGTTTGTTTCCAGTACAGTCCATCCATGGGGCAATATCACTCCCTGCTCTAAGGTCTCTGCTCTAATCAAGTAACAGAGGTATAGCCAGGGAACCAGAAAACCCCAAAAAACATAAAATGTCTCTTATCCCATGACCAACGTAAAATCTATTAACTATGGACATAAAGGACTTGTTAGTTAAATTTGTTTTCTCACTAGGCTCTTTCACTGAGTCACAAGCAATTTAACACTCACTCTGGTCAGTGAAAGCAGTGATTAGCATATTTAGCTTATCTGTAAGTAGCTGAGCAATTAACATTGACGAGTACAGGAGATGTTACCTCATCAGTAAACACATGTGCTGTGAGGAGTGAAAACAATGGCTTATCTGTAGTCTTAATTAGTTTGTTTCCAGTACAGTCCATCCATGGTGCAATATCACTCCCTGCTCTAAGGTCTCTGCTCTAATCAAGTAACCGGGTTATGGCCAGGGAACCAGGAAACTCTAAAAAACATAAAATGTCTCTTATCCCATGACCAACGTAAAATCTATTCACTAATGTTAAATGAGCTTAGAAAAAGTCTTCTTTTAACTGTCCCATCATGTTGATAGTCAACCTTTGTAGTGAGAAAACCCCTATAATTTCACATTACGTTAAGCTGTATCAGTAGTTCAAGTAGGTTTGTATACTACAGTATAGTTTGGCTTGTTGGCTTCAAACGTGTCATTCGAACAGCCTTCAGAAGTTTTTCCTTAGGTTGTAACTATGGCAAAAAAAGTTTGGATTTTAATTGCTGTAGTAAGTATTGGGAAATTCTGGATATTCATGGACTTAGACATTTGCCTGGAGGACTGTTGTACTTAACCCATGCACCTTTCCAATATGATGTATTAGTCTGCACCCTACCAGTTTTTTTTTTCCATTTTCCTACGGCATCTAATCCGCGGTCATGTTCACACAGCGGGCACTACTGGGGGAACGAATGAGAAAAATAAGATAGACCTTATATTATGATATACAGAATAGTGCATTGTTGGTGGTTTTCAACTGGTCTGAATTAATTAAGACTTACTAAAAATGCAAATTTTTGACTATTTGATAACCATACTTTTTTATTGAGAACCAAATGCATTTTTAACTACGGTCGTGCACCATTGTTTTTTTTTTTCATAGCTAAAATTGGGTTAGCATTGACTACAACTGCTTCTTTTAGTTAAAAAGTCCGATAACTGCACAAGAAAAATTCATGCTTCGATTTAACAATGAGGTATGCTTAAAGGCACCAGTAATATCTGGAACTTGGGATAAAGGAATCAGAAAAAGAATGAGGATTATAAAGTACAAAGAAGAATAGAGATGTCTGCCAATGACTTCTCTCCCCATTGAAAATACATAAAAACTTGACCCATCCGAGTAATTTGTATGGGGAGGACACCTTAGCTGATAAAAGTAGAGCTACATATTACATCAAATGGCCACTGTTAGTTACTTTCTAGGACCAGTAACAAGAGTGTCAAGAGCATAACTGACTGACAATCAGGGAAACACAGCAAGTAGTGATAGAGCAAAAGGGTCTCAGCACAGAGAAATATTCTTAAGTCACTTACCTGCCTCTAATCTGCTTACACGGCGTTGGAGGTCTTGAAATTGAACAGGATTGTTTGGTAAAGGAGGAGCAGCTAAAAGTCAAAAAAGAAATATTACATTTATAGACAAATGTGTTTAAAATTTTTTTGAAGCTTAAAGGGGTTTTGTCAAGAAGTGATTTCCTCACCTAACAGGCTGATACTCCCCTCTTGAGCCTTGAAAAAAGGGGCGTTTTGTTTCTGTGTTTAAAAAAAACAAGTACCTCCTCTGTGATGTCATCGCTCCACCTCCTATGCAGGCTCCCGAGGCTGATACTCAGTCTCTGTAGTTGAGTAAACATTGTTTGGCTAAACCACAGAGGTTAACTGTATTGTGCACAAGCTATACAGGTTTTGTTTTCTCCCTCTTACCTGCTCAGGAGTAAAGATAAGCTCCGAGCAGAGCAGGCAGTGTTCACTGACTACAGACAGTAGGGGTGAGGAGGGCTGAGCAGGGAGCGTCTGCATGTTTACTCAGATAATTACATTAGAACCAGTGGATTCTCTATACAGCAGACACAGGCTCTGACACAGGAACAAAGCTAGTGCAGATGCCAAGTAACACTGTTTTTTTTCTCCCCATCCTTTCAAAGCTCGTTCCTGTGTACTGCCATCAGACAAGAAGTGCAAACAATGCAAGTGGCCAGGAGCTTGCCAGATCAGCTCTTAGTCGTAGCTAATGTAAACAGTCAGAAAACTAAGGGCATCTCTGTCAGGCTGTAGCTCTCAGAGCCTTCACTTTATTAATCACATATATTTAGAAAAGTGTTTAAATACCCATTTTGGAGGATCCCACGTCAACCTTAGATCGTGGAAAAACCCCTTTAAAGGGATTATTTCACCATAGACATTGATGGTATATTGATAGGATATCGAGAACGAACCCAAAAACCTTTCAGTTTTGAACACAGAGGTTTCTGGTCTCGTTCTTGAGATAGACTTTGATGGCATATTGATAAGATATGCCATCACTTCTGGGCCCCACAACTATCTCAGGAACAAGCTCCCAAAATTGTTGGCTCAGAATGAAGAGCTGGTTGCATTTGTCCACGACTATCTATTCTGTTCTATGGGAGTTCTAAGTACTGGTGAGCAGTGTGTTCCCACCTCTGGGACCCACATCTACCAAACATTAAAGGCATATCCTGTTGATGTGCCATCAATTTCTATGGTGGGAACAACCCTTTAACACAAAACTCTTGGCAAGTCTGTAATCAGACAAACTATATCTCTAAGGGTTAAGGTGACCTCCTATAATAGAGTGGGAAAATTAGAGTTTTTTAACCTAAATTTAAGCCTATACTTCTTTGTATACAAATCACTAATTACACTCTATGAAATCACTGAGCTAGTAAGGATTGGAAGGGAATTTTAATTCTGAAGCTTGCAGAACTATGAACATAGCTCTGGGTTTTAAAGCATATAGAGAGTGGTCGGGATAGAGGTTAATAAAAACATGGATTGGGGGAAAGGATTTCTGAAAGTATTGATACATTATTATGAAAGTTTTGAGCAACTTAGATCATTAGAGGCAAGCGTTCATGGGAAATGATCGCTGGTATTGCATACAAGAAATTCAAGTTCATCTGCATTTCATGTACTTAGCTAGAAATCATTACCTGAGTGCATTAAGCTTAATTGAAATAGTTTTTGAAGATCCAGGATAACGTTTAAAAGTAAGATAGGAAAAATGCTACACAAGACAAAATACCAGGAATTTAGAACTTGAATGGCATCTCAACTAAATTCAAACATTGGGACTTCCAACAATCCTATGATTAGGGATTTCCATTCAAATGGGAAAATATGGAATAGGGGAACTAATCAGACTAGGATATTCAAGCAATGTTGCCAAAAATTCTTGATCCGGACTTGCTAACATTTTGTACCTACAGCTTATATAAAACTTTCTATTTTTATACGGCAACAGACTACAAACTAACCTAATGTAGACTGATTATGCAGCCATACTTCATTTCATCTGTCCCAACTGTAGGCACGGTAAGATATTTTTGAGACTTCATAAGCTCCTTAATGTTTAATGCTCAACATTCATATTTGGCACTGTATTAATTTTACATGAATCTGCTAGGATGAACTTTTATCACTGAAAACTAAGAACAAACATTGCAAAGTGCAAAGTCATCACACAACCGATAGGGCTGGTATGTGATACCGCAACACGCTTGAGGCTTTTACTAGAAGTCAGCAGCTACGTTCTTTAAAGCCTTAACAACTGTATAGTTCTGCTCTCAGTAACAATCAAGAAATGTAACATATTCACAAACCTTTCAGTACAATTTTCTTCTTCAGAAATCCTTGTGTTTTTGGTACATCTCCATCTACTTTAGGAACTGAAATAGGTTTCGTAACACTGGGAATTTCTGGAACCTTTGCAACGCTGGGAATTTCTGGAACCTATGCCAGGTTGGGTGGCTGAGGAAGGCAAGCCACCATACTGACCAGTATTGCGAGCAAGAGGGATCCTTGATAGAACATCTTTGGTATTTGAAGAAAGCCTATTTGTCAAAACAATTTAGATTTACATAAGATCATCATCTAACAATTCTCTTTCATATTTTGGTGATTAGGCCAGATTTAGGTTCCTAGCATCTCCAGAGGAGATCATTCTGAGGACTCTCTATTCCCCATCTGTGGTGGAACAGGCATATCTGTTGTTCTCCTCAGTACATTCATTCCACTATGTTGGTTAACCCCTTACTCCACCATGACATATTAGTACATGGCAGTGTTAAGGGAATGTGGACTGGGGTGTTCAACCCCTTAGCTGCCGCACCGTTCGTGGTCACAGCGCCTAAGAGAATGAGAAACGGTGCCACACCGTTTCTCTTCATCTATTACAAATAAGGGGGACATGAATGATCGGGCTTTTCCCTTCTTTTCTGGCGTATAATGCGCCTCACTGTGCCAGTTCCGCTGTCGGATGCACCTACGCTATGTGTTAGGCGCATTCTGCGAAAGCTTCACCACTTTGTAATGCACATAACATGAAGGGGCATTCTGGGGCAGGATGCACCACATTCGAAAACTTCGACGCATGTATGAATGTGGGTCGGCAAAGTGAGGCGCATTACAACTCCAACAGGCAGACCTATTTCAATGTAGTCTGTATGAGCCGGAGGCGTCGAAGTTTACACCGCATTTATGAGCGCACTTCAGCCACCGGCATACATCCGGCGCTGTTTTCACAAAAAAAAAACGTGAATCGATGTACTTTGACGCGTCGAAGTTCATACATGTCCCCCTAAGTGTTAATTTTTTATTTTATTATCCCTTACATCTCTTATCCCTTTAATGATCCTAAAAATCCCCTATCCCTTAAATTTTTATTATCCCTAGATCCACAATGATCTAAAAAGTTCAGGCACTAGCTTTGAGCCATCTTAAAGTGCAACCTTAACCCAAGGGCTTTAACTAAAGACTTAAATTACAACAACTCTTCTTCTCATTATCTGTGGATTTATCCACCGAGTGTAAGAGAAAGCATCAAGTTGTGCACCTCTGCTAGAGACTGCAACCATTATGCTTATTTACCACCTAAAGTTATGGCAAATATCAATTGTGGTTGCCTCACTGGGAAGAAACATTAAGTTCAGCAGAGTAGTAGCTCACCACTAATAAGCTAATCAACAACAATAATATCTAATAGAAGATTTCTGAATCAAGCCAGAAGAAATTGACACCTGAGGCAATTGATTAACCCCAAAGTAAACTATAAATTGTTTTGTCCTTACTAAATATTTGGGGTCAATCATTGTGTCAGAGACTAAAATATCATATAATGACTTCCATAAAATAGCAGAATATGGGACAGACTTCTGTTTGGATCATAGCATTCGATTCTGAGGAGCTTTCAATTGAATTACAAGTACACCTGTATTATAAATTAGCTAAATGAAAGAACATCTATAACATACAAAACATTTAAATTAAAAAATAATCACAAATTTTCACGAACAATGTAAATAATTGAATGTAAAAGTAGACTTTGTTACGGTACATACCTCTAGAAGATCCCAGAATAGTAGATACTGGTGATGTTGACTCCTTTTATACTGTTTTAGAACACTTAACTATGCATCAAGTAGTAATAAGACACAACTTTAATTACACAAAAAGACCCCCCGAATAGTGACTTGAATTATCTAATGGGTTTGCACAATACAGTGAATGACGCATCAAGAGGTAATTACCAAAGCCAAACTGATCTTCAAGACTCTACAATGATTGAGAATGAGTCTTAGTTCGGCATTCCTTGACTAATTGGGGTAAATTATGATGTAAATATTACTTCAATGTACTTTTGGGAAGAACTTGACAATGTTTATACGTGCAATAGTATTTGAAGAACCAAAAAGCACTCTTCGTGAGGGTCCACTTACTTTAGAATTACAAACTAACACTGTATTATGCAAAGTCACACTTAATGGATATGCTTAATAACTGGGTCTCCATATACAAAATAAACACTACATATAGTAACTCTAGGAGGTTACTTAATTTGTGAAAGAATCAAATAGATTATACTTGATTGCACAGGTCTTTCACAGCAAGAGCTACCATTTGCATTAGTTCATGGGCAACCAGAAGGAATTCACTGGAAAGCACCATTTCATTCACTCCCCTTAGCAGTTTCCTCTTTCACATCTCTTAAGTTGGCATTCTTATTTTCAAAAGTGTTCAGTATGTGGGGAAAATGTTATATTCTGCATTTTAAAGATGTGACAGAACCAATTATGTTTAATTTTTTCATAGTTTTGTTTTATGTGTTATTTTTTTAATTGTAAAAATGCGGGTTAACTATTTTTTATATTTTTATCTTTTTTAAACTTTTTTTCCTAAAGCTACACTTATACTAAACTAATCTATTGTGAAATAACATGCCTCTTGCTGAATGGAATAGGGCAGTAAGGTGGCAGGTCTAGTGGCCTTCACTAAGCCTAAGATATCAAGACAACAGATCCCCTGGAATGGGTAGCAGAATAAGGGGCTCCACCATTTTCTAACAGCTTAGATCCAGTTGTCATGTTGACTGCATCATCTAAGTTGTTAATTGGCTGGTATCGGAGTTATCTCCAGTCCTGGCCGATGAAGGCAAATGCCAGCTATTATTTTTGTCAGGCACCTGCTGTTTATGGAGTAGGCTCAGTGACTGAGGCCCTTCTATTCTCCCTTAGGGTAAGTTCACTCGGCTTATTTTGGAGCGCATTTTGCCACATATTGCGAGCGTACTGCCCTCTAATACGAGCGAAATGCGCCCCAATCATTACGGTAATCCACAGTTCTCATAGAGAACTATGGGTTAGGCCTCTACTCTCCGGGCGTACAATACAATTGTATTGTATGCGCGGGAGATAAGTGACATGTCATTTATTCACATCGCTTTCGTAATGACAGTCTATTGGGGCCGGCGAGCTGCCACCCCCCACCCCTGCGCCATGGGAGTACGCGCCGATCAGCGCGACTCCCGAAGACCCGGCTTAATTGCGGGGCGTACTGTACGCCCGGCAGTTAAGCCGTGTGAACATACCCTTACTGACATGATAAAGTACAATTACATCATATGTCAGGAAGAGAGTAAGAACTGGTTCACACCTTGGGGATCAGACCCAAATCATCATCTTTTTATCTCTTGTTCTTCGTATCCTCAAAGGAAGTATAACAGACTGCTGAAATTTGTCTTAATTTTGTATTTCTGTAAGGGAATGTTCACACGGCTTATTGTTGCGTTTATAGTACACGACGCAAAACGCCGGGTGTTTTGGAGCGACGCGCTGATCAGGGCGTCTTTCCAAAGCCCGAGGGGCGGGGAGGGGGGGGGCGGGGTCGTCTGGCACCGGCCCCATAGACATTCATGGTTAGTGGCGCGAATTCTCAGTTAACAATTGACATTTTCTCCCCCGGCGTTTAACCCATAGGTCTCTTTGAGAGCTATGGATTACCGTAATTACGGCGCGCATTTCACCGCATATAATGTGCGCCAAAATAAGCCGTGTGAACATACCCTAACTACTGAGATTTCTATATTACATCTTTTCGGAGGAATATTGTCATATTATAGACAAAGGAGTATGGAATGTACAAATAAATGATAACCTAGTAAGTGGGTATGATGCAACATCACTCCTAACCAATATAGTCAATTTGAGAACCACAAACCCTTCTTTCAACTCTACCAAACATTATTATTGGATATACACCTATGTTCTGCCTATACACCTCAGATAGGAACCCTAAACACTTTAAAAACTAACATCCCCCCAACATTTTTGATATTAGGCTCTACTACCCCTTAATATATCCCCAGCTGTGGCGAAACAGGTCAGATGGGCATTGTTAGCTTTTAGGCGTATCTGCAGTTCTCCTTAGTACATTTATTCTACTATGTTGGTTAACCCCTTAACCCACCATGATTATTAGTGCATCATGGCAGTGTTAAGGGAATATGGAATGGGGTGTTCAACCCCTTAGATGATAGTTTGTGGCCACAGTGCCTAAGTGAATGAGAAACGGTGCTCAACACCGTTTCTCCCTCCAATCGGGCACCCCGCGGGGCTACCTTCGGTTTACATGTATGGCTGGAAGCCTTGTGAAGGCTTCCATCACTGCCATGTTTCTTGCCTTACTACTTCCTACCATCTTTGTACACCCTAATGCATTGTTTTACAATGCAATAGACTGTATTAACAATCGTGTCACTCAGTGGTGAAGCACCTTAGGGGGACTCTCTGTTAAAGTAACAAAAAACATAGGTAGAAGTACAAAAAAGTTATAGAAAATGGTGCTACAGCGCAGATTTAAAAATTTTGTTTGGATTTTCTTTTTACGGCACTACAGCATAACGAAAACCCTACATATTTGGTATTGTCCGATTTTTATTAACCTGCAGAATACAGACAACACATAACATATCAAAAAGTGAATGCCGTAAAGACAAAACTCCCGCAAACATGGCATAAGTATATTTTGTTCACATTTTTCCCCACTAAGAATTTTGTTTTGGTTTCCCAGTATAGTCTATGGTCCAGTGAATGACACCATTAGAAATTACATCTTGTCCTGCAAAATAAAAGCCCTCTTATGTCTATGTAGATGGAAATTATTAAATAAAAGTTATGGCTCTTGGAAGGAGCGGAGGGAATAAAAGAAGAGTCGTGTTATTTTGACCTTGGTGGGTTAAGGACTTACTAACAATTATACTGCTGGATAAGGAGGAGTATAATTTTGGTAGTGTGGGAAATAAGATTTATTGTTACCAAATTGGATAGATACACAAGAGCTGAGACTGCTTCATACACTGTGGAAGACAGATGTTTACTACAGCTACTATACCTACCTGCAATGGCCGGGATAGGAGAAGGCAACCATTTAAAAGCTGCAGTCAATAATGACCATGGTATTTAACCCCTTAAGCCGAATGCCTGAAAAGTAGTTAATGACCAGAACATTTTTTAAGTTTTTGCCTCCTTGCGTTTCAACAGTTGTAACTTTTTTATTTTTTCAATGACGTAGTTGTATGAGGCCTCCTTTTATTTGAGACGAGTTGTACTTTATGGGGGAATAGTTTAAGTTCACTTATAAATAATTGCAGAATTTTTTTAACATTTTTTTTGTTTTCACATTTTTTTTTTTACACCATTCACATTTCACACTTAACTTGTTATATTAATTCTACAGTTTATTACGGTCGTGTGGATACCTAATATGTGTAGGGTTTTTTTTTGTTTGTGTAATATATGCACATTTTGTATTAAATATTTATTTTTATTTTATTTATTTTGTTTACACTTTTTATGTTTTTTACTTTTTTTTTAAATCCCATGAAGAGAGAACTGTTTTTCTTTTTTTTTTTTTTTTTTTACACTTGGTAATGTATTAGCATATATGAATATGCTAATACATTATAATCTGTGTCAGTCTAACACAGGCAGTGATCAGGACAGCTCGCAGTCTGTCCTGATCGCTGGCTTGTTACACAGACAGCCCTGGGGCTACTCTAGGTCCCCAGGGCTGACTATGCATCCGTTCCCCGGGCTCTAAAGGTCCCCCCTTTTTTTCCATCCCCCCAACAAGCAGGGAAACCCTTTGAACACAAGGTGAGATCCGCGAAACCAAAGGGTTAAACATCGGGGAGCGGAGGTTTCCCCCTGGTGCCCCAGACTTCTGGGGAAAAGGGGTTTTGTATTACACCCCCGTCTCAGGTTGCTGCAGCCCCCGGAACTGCAAACATGCGCAAACCGTGGGCGGTAGTTAAGGAGCTAATTGTTTTCATAAATATGTGACTAATTTAACTTTTTTTTTTGGAAGCTGAACGTTTATGTATATTGGTATGGTTAGACTAGACAGTTCTAACATGAGCACTATAAAACATGTGGAGCAATGTAAGACAGACTGGTCTAACTTTACACTGTCTTAGAGTTAGAAAGTACTGATCAATCTCCCCTTTGTGTTTTATGCTTTTTGACAGCTGGAGACAAGGCTGGGACAAGGTATTCTGGGTGCTCGCAAATAAGGCACAAAAATAAAACCCCCAAAATGGAAAATTCAGCCCACTGCATGCCTCCTTGCACTCCTTGCACCCCCTTTTCTGCCTGGGAGGAAGTAGCACCTTCGGCGGTTGCCTACCTATCATCCTAGCCCTGGCTAGAGAGCAGTGTGTTAGGCAAATTTGTCTGCAATAGTTAAAGGGTGAGTAAATAAAGTATTGAACTCTTTTCAAATTGCACCCACTGCAAAGTTTGGGGAGCTATAGCTTTCCCCCTTGGGAACTATGACATCAGCCTGGGTGCTGGTGCTCTTATTTGTAACCAACCATTTTTTTCCCCAAGTTACTGGCCTGGGCTCTTTTTTGTTTTTTCCCTTTTCTCAGTGGGAAATCCTTCCACTTACTTTGAAGAAAGCTGCAGTGTTGCAATACTCTGTACAGCCAGTAGGAGCACTGTTGTGCAGGAAATATGAAGTATGGACTTCTTCCCTATTCTTCTTTGGATTGGCAGGAATCACCAAGGTTGGATCTATGCCAAGTATAATATAGAAACTAACCATATGTCAGAATACTATACAGTGGGGGAAACCCCAAAAAAGGGAAAATATAAAATGTAAGAAATTTTCCCCTTTTCTTAAAACCCAAGATATTCACCTTTTTTTTTTTTTTTTTTAAAGTTTTAATTTTTTGGGGAAAAATTTCAGGAAAATTTTTTAAATTTTTTAAAACCAAATTTTACACCCCAAAGTACGCCCCTTTTTTTTTTTTTGCCCCAACACAAAATAAAAAACAAGAAAAAAAAATAAACAGGAAAAAAAAACCAAAACCTTTAGGTTTTAACTTTGTTTTTAAGTTTTTAAAATTTATAAAAACAACAGAAAAGGTTTTTTGGTACAATAAGGGGATAAAAAATTTTTAAAAGCATAAAAAAATTTTTACCGTTGAAAATTTTTTTTAAACCCCAGAAAACTCCTTTTAACTTTTTTGTACAATAAACCCCCCATTTTTAAAAAGACGGGCCCCAAATGGTACTTTACGAGGACAAAGGGTTTAATTTTTAAAACCAACCCCTCACAGACATAAAAAGGGTTTTTTTGGTTACAAGCTTTACCCTTTTCCCATTGCCCACCGTAAAACATTTTCAACCGGGCCCCCCCGCCCCCTTTTTCCCCATTTGGGTTCCCCCTTTTTTCTCCAACAGTGAAAACCCCGGGGCGGGGACCCCCTTTCCCTTTAAGGGGAAGCTGCCCGGAAACGGTTCCCCCCCCTCTCACCCCCAAATTTAGGAAAAATGGGTTTTTTTTTCTTGACAAATACCAACCCAGAAATTGTTTTTTTTTTTGCCCTCTTTCCCAGGGGGAAAAAAAACCAAGGGCGCCCCCCCCGACCCCAAATTAAACATGAAAATTTTTGGGATTTTTGAAAGCCCTACTTTTTTCCCCCCATTTGGTGGCAACCCTTTTTTCCTCTCCTCCCTTTTTGGGAAAATTCTTTCCTTCATTTTTGAGAACTAAAAAAAATAAAAAAAACTTTTAAAATTTTGTTATTGTGAAATTTTTTTTATAAAAATTTAAAGCAAGTTTGGGAAGAGGTTCTTTTAAAAGGCAAACGTTTTTTAAAAAATAAAAAAAAGATAAATTTTCGACCACATTTTTTCCTGAAAGGCGTTAACATGGGGGGCCCATAAATTTTTTTTGGCCAACATGCAATTTTTTTTGAAACCCCAGAGAAAACTTTGGCCCATGTTTCCCCAACGGGGTTTTTGGGTTTTAAAAACCCTTTTTTTTAAAGTAAAAAAATTTAAAATTTTTTGATTTTTAAACAAAAAGGAAAATAAAAAAATTTTTTGCCCTACATTCAGTTTTTTCCAATCTAAAGTACTTTTAAGGGGTTTTGTAGCCCAAGATAAAAGGACATTACAGGTTAAACCCTTTAAACCCGTGCGAACAAGAAATGAAAAAATTTTTCTTTTTGAAGAGCTAAACAAAGGGAACGTTAGTGCTGAATATAAAAAATAGTTTTTTTACCAAATATGAACCCAAATTTGGGCCCCATGCCCCTTTCGGGTCTTTTCATTTCAGCAAATTTTAACCCATCCCCTAAAATTTTTCGTTATTCGGGTAAGTCAGGGCCCTTTGACAAACAAAAAGGTTTTTAACCTTTCGGGAAACCAAAGAAAAAAGAAAGGGTTTAAAAAATAAACCCTTTTTTAATTTAAAAAAATTTTTTATTGAAAAGTTTGCTCCCACTTTTCTACGATTTTAGGGCGCCCTTTATGTTTGAAACAATCAGAGATTTGGGGGACCCCATGGAATTAAAAAAAATTTTTTTTTTTTTAAATAAAAAATAGGGGTAACCCCCTTTCTTTTCTACGGTGCTGGAAACAAAAAATCTTTTTAAATCCAAGATCCCCTGTGCCGCCGATGCCCCCCAAAAAGGGCTTCAAACAAAAAGGGGAAAAATTTTGAAAATTTAAACCCTCAGAAGAAACTCCAAAAAGCTACCGATGACCCCACCATTTTTTTTTTTTTTTCTTTAGGGCCCGGGGTTTCAAACCAAAAGGGCGTAACCAAAAATTTCATAACTTTCCCAAATAGGCCAAAATGATAGGGAAACCCCCACATTTAAATAAACAAACTAAAAAACGGGCATAAATAGAAAAAATTTAAGAAATAAATAAAACCTCCTTTAAAAAAAGGGAAGCCACATATTTAGCCCCGGAAAGACCCAAAAGGGCCAAACCAACTCCCTTGTTTTCCGAAAAAAAAGGAATAATTTCCTTGTACCTGAGTGGGGTCCCATAAACCCTCGGGGCCCAAAACAACACTACTGCTAAATTTTAATCCCCCCAAGGGGCCCGTCCCCCGAGGCACCAACCGGGGGAAGACCTTTTTTAAAGGGCCCAAAAACCCCTGTTTTTTTTCCCTCTCTTCCCCGGGTTTTGGATATGGTCGGGGTTTTAAATATAATTTTTCCTTTTTCCCCTAGGGGAAAACTTTAATTTATTATTTGAATCCCAAGAAAAATTAAATGGGACTCCAAAAAGTTTTTTGGGGATTTTTCACAAAAAATTTGTCCAATAACATTTTTTCAACTTTTTTTTTGTGGTTTTTAAAAGTAGCCCCAAACGAGAACCCAAATAAAAAAGATTTTTTTCTGGGCCCAATATTGATGGAATGGATTTTTTCCGCTTTGGAAATTTGCCCGGGTCCATTGACTATTTTAATAAACGCTTACTTTAACTAAAGACAAAAATTTGAAAAACAAAACAATGTAAAACCTTTGTACAACAAGGAAAACCCCTTTTGTAAATTTTCCCCTTTAAAAACTTCCCCCCACCCCTAGGAAACCCATCCCTGTAGACCAGAATGGAGAGATTCTAACATAGATGTCTAAAACTTTTTTTCAATAAATTTAACTAGTCGCATTTTTTTTAAAAGGCCACCAACCTTAAACCCTTTGGTGAACAAAAAATTTGGGTAGAGTTGGCGTTGTGGGGGAAAAAACCATTTTTGTCTTAATGAAAACAACCCATCTAAAAAAGTTTTTTAAAAGTAAAAAAAATAGTAACGGCATTTGTATATAGCTTTTTACATCCCCAAATTTAACAATTTGGGCAGTATATAAAAGGGAAATTTTTTTTCTATTTTTTGTCTTCATGTAAATAAAAAAAATAGAAAATAAAATATCAAAAAGGGCTAACAAAAAATTTTTACCGGTTTTTCGAGTCGGGCTTACCCGGGACGGTTTTTTTTGGCCCTTCCAGTGTATTTAATGAGCCCCCCCGACACCCGGGAAACATCTAATTTTTAGAATAGCCCCAAAAAATACTCAGGTATCACTCGGGACTTTTTTAAAATTTTTTTTTCTTTTTTTTTTTTTACATTCTCGATCCAGTAAATCAGTGAGAAAAAATAATAGAATATGCAAAAAAATTTTAGACAAAAAAATAAAATTTGGCAAATGAAAAAGTTTTTAACACCAACAAGAGTCAAGTCCTCGAAGATTCAAGAATATGTTTAGATTTTATTCATTACCCCCTGGACCTTTTGAGGGTTTTGGTAAATCTCGGCTTCTTTCCCAGTTAGGGTCATTAAACCCCAAAAATGGGGCCCTCCAGGAAAGACTCCAGACCCCGGTTTCCCAGACACGGTTTCCAAAAGGTAAGCCCACCAGAAAAGGGTTTTCCCGGGGTTTAAGACTCCAGACACGGCCCAGGTAAGATTTCCAGAAAAGGGTTTCCGGGTAAGACTCCAGAAAAAGGCCCTTCCAAACCCCGGCCCCGGGTAAGACTCCAACCAAACCCGGCCCCCAGGTAAGACTCCAGACACGGCTCCCCAGGTAAGCCCTCCGGGACACGCCCCAGGTAAAAAACTCCAAAAACACGGCCCCAAATTTAAAAACTCCGGGGTAAGGTCCATTTTTGGGCTTTTTTTTTTAAAACTGTGATAGGTAAAACTTAGAAAATTCCAAAAAATCAAAAGGGGCAAGTTTTTAAGCCAAAAAAGGGGAAAGGTTTTATAAATAAAAAAAAAAGCCCCCAAAATTTTCCTAGATATTTTTATAAAAATTTTTCCCTTTTTTTATAATTTTCTATATTTTATCGGGCCAAAAAGTTTATCCCACCCCCCTTTTTTAAACCTGAAGGGTTTAACATACTTAAAAAAGCTTCACCATGGACCTTAAAACCATTTAGCTAAACTAGAAAATTCAAAGCAAATGTTTTTGGAAAACCAAATTTACATGTTCCCTTTGGTCCCCCATTTACTTTCCCTTTATAAAAACAATTTTTTTACCACAACCTCATAAAATTTTAAAACCCCCAATTAAAAAACCAATTTTTGGAAACAAACAGAAAAAATAAAATTTTTTCCTCTTTTCCCAAAAACCCCCCCCCAAAAAATTTAAATTTTTAAAAACATTTTAAAAAATTACAAACCAGTCAGTTTAGCCAGTACTCCTCCTCCAGTTACACTGGCTACTGCGGGAACTACTGCATCTACATTGGGAAGCGAAGGATTCGGGAGAGCTGGGACAGATGGAAGTTTTGGTGAACCAAATGGATTGGGAAAGCAAGACCCCAGGCTGACCACTATGGTGAGCACCAGAGATCCGTGAAACAACATCTTTGCAGTTAGCTGAGAAAAGAAAATGTTACAGTTGGTATAAATATAGAATTCTTCGAAATTTTAAGACAATTATTGACTTTTTAATATAGTTACACAGTTGGAAAAAAAAAAGCAAGTCCAAGAATGGTCAAATTTAGGTCTTAAAATCACAGACTTGAAAAATCTGTACACCTAGACTCCTCAACGATCATACTCCTTATATTCTACTAGTGTCCTCCTATATGGTAGAAGGTCCATTGGTCCTGATCAGGTGCCAAAGCTTGAGTGAGACTACAACCTTTGTACCTTCTATAGTTACTCTTCGTCTTTTTAACAAGCTACAACACAATCATTTAATCTGGATTCCCATTTTACCAAATTTCAAGATTTTCAAAGCATACCCACATAAGGAATATTTAGATAGATCTGTAGTCATAAAATGGAAATACATGTGTGATACATACCTCAAACACAGAAAGAAGAGTGATGGACACTGGCCACCGTCTCTCATTTTTATACAGTTTTGTCCTGATTAGTTATGCAACACGTGGTAATACTCTAATGTCTTCAGAAGGGAAGGGCCCACTTCATGGCTTCAGAATAATTTCTAAGTACTGCAAGATGTCTTGAATTAACTAATTTATTTACACAAAGCAAAGAATAATGGATTAAGAGTTATTTAAAGTTACCAAATTGGGTTTTCAAGTGCTGACAGTAGTTGAAAATAAGTCTAAGTGGTGTACTAGGGACAAACTTGACCAATTCATGATGCAATGACTACCTCAATGCAGCAGTGATTAGTACATACCTTTGTTTGTTCATATAATTGTATTTTGTAGAACAGGGAACTACGATGTTGTTGAAATCTTAATTATTTACTATAAGTGCTATTACTAGAAGTAACTGATGCTTCAATGCTGGGCTAAATATGAAGGTTAGTTTTAGACTTGTGAGCAATTCCAACATTATTCATATTCCATTTCTCAGGCAAATTATTTTAATATTTTTCTGTCTTTACAAATTTCACTATAACTTATGCTTAACTGTTAGATTTACAACATACTTTTGACTCAAATGGATTGTCCCATTTTAGACAATGTTGGCCCATCGCTAGGATATGACATCAATGTCTGATAGATGCATGTCTCAGAGGTGGGACCAGACCTACCTTGTAAGTCAGCCCCGGAACCTCTGTTCTTAACAGATAGGTGGTCAGGACCCTCACATACAAATGAAAGGGAGTTCCAAATGTAGCAAATTAACGCCACTCGGCTAGACTCAGAACTCACACTCAAGTCTATGGTAGAGTCCGAACCACCTCTGTTCAGATCTGAAAGGTTTTGGGTAGTGTTGAGCGATTGCGTTGGCTATCGAGATTGAGCGATAGTCGATAGTCGGCCGCTATCGATAAGGTTTTTCGATAGTGAGCATCGATATGAGCGATTACCATTAAAGTCCTATGGGAGAGCAACAACACCTTCATTATTACACCCAAACAAGGCTGGAGAAGCTGAAATTAACATCCACAACAGTCAAATGGATACATGCTACATCTTAAGGCAACACACTATAGGTTATAAAAGTACAGAACCTTTCAATTCACCTGTGGTGACTATAGAAGTGCTGTTTTAAGATTTACGTGGATGCTGCGTCAATGAACAAAGCTGGGTGCGCAAAAGTCAAAAAACACGTATCTGTTATGTTTTCGCATAATACACGGTATTTTTTGCACCTTTCTATTCACCTTTTGTGAATATAGAATTGCTGTTTTAAGATTTACGTAGATGCTGCGTACAATGAACAAAGCTGGGTGTGCAAAAGTCAAAAAACACGTATCTGTTATGTTTTGGTATAATAACACGGTAATTTTTGCACCTTTCAATTCACCTGTGGTGACTATAGAATTGCTGTTTAAGATTTACGTGGATCTCGTAATGAACAACTGGGTTTTCAAAATTAAAAAAACACAAACTTTTTATGTTTTAAAAAACGGTATTTTTGGAAACCAACCCGGGGGGGGTGGGACTTAAAAAGATGCTTGTTTTAAGGGGGAAATTTTACTGGTGTGGTAAAAAAAATGAACACTATCTGAAAGTAACTGTAAAAAAGTGGAGTTTTTCCCAACAAAGAGACCCGATTACAAAAAAGATTTATCCAATATAAAATTCGGCTCCCAATATCCAGGGAAAATTTAATAGAAAACTGTTAAAATAAAATATTCCACTACAATGTCTACAAAGTCTTTTGGTGAACTTTTCCATGTTTTTATAGATAGAGTTGTCTGTTTTTTGCCCGCGGGCCCCCCCCCCCCCGCTCCCACCGCCGGAATTTTTACGGTAGATGCTCTTTAAAATTCTCTAGAACTACATAAAATCTTCAAATCTTAAACTAACAAATTGGGGGGAATCACCTAATAGTAAGGTTTCTCTGGGGGAAAATAATAATTTCGCTGAGCGTTTGGCCACAGGCGAGGCAGGTCCTATCCCCATGAAAAGTGAGAGACACTGAGGCTGAAACAGGAAACCTGTTCAAGTAAAAAAAGGTATGTGATTTTTTTCCCGCCAATCGCAACCTACACTCCCCGTCAGACTCAACCAATCCCCCTGCTCTATTCTGTAATCTGATTTGCTGGCCGCCAAAAAACAGGGAAGCGCCGAAAAAGGCGCGATCTTAATAGATGATGCACAGATTTTTTAACCTTAATTATCGCATGATCTGGAAATTTCGATCACCATAAAAACCTTGCCGATTTCAACTTTGTCGATAAAAAATCACTCAACACTAGTTTTGGGGCTCATTTTGGAGATAGGTGCGAGTCCCAGAGATGGGAACTGCACTTATCAGACATTGATGGCATATCAATATGCAATCAATGGTATATACTTCTTTGATCCATAATGGTATATACTTCATTGATCCATATCTATCTATCTATCTTGATGGTATATACTTCATTGATCCATATCTCTCTCTCTCTATCTATCTTGATGGTATATACTTCATTGATCCATATCTCTCTCTCTCTATCTTGATGGTATATACGTCATTGATCCATATTATAACAGCACTAGCCATATGCAATCATTGTCTAAAGTGGGACAACCCGCTTTAATATGATCCACTAGGAATTGTGTTGTTACCTTTTTGCTTGCTATGGTATGCAACCTTGTATCTGTGTCTAATGAACAAAACTGAACTTCATTGATAGACAAAGTCTAAGTGCAAATATGGTATTCTCTCTTGCTTTTGTACACCTGCTTCCATAGCTACCCTCCCTACTCTTACAGACTGAAGCAGTGGTCGGATAGTGACCCACTGATTTGTTCTTTTTCTGAGGCCAGGAGCTTACTCACATTATTTTCTGAGACCCTTGAAAATTTTAAGTTCTACAGCCGTATGCACAAGAGTTTGAAAACCTCTTGGTTTAACAGGGTCTGCTTGGAATAGCAGAGCTGATATACCAATCACTGCTGAAGAACCACCTACCGCCTGACTAGAGTGTGAGGCTGAAGCTGCCTTTGACACTGCCCAATTTCATGAACAGAAAACCCCTTTATTGTCCTATAGGTGCAAGGTCTGGGCATGCTCAGTCCAATGTGTGAAATTCCTCACACAACCCAAAAATATTTAACCCTGTCCTGTCTGTTTGAATGCCCATTCTGACTAGATTGATGTCCTGCCCAACAGAGCTAGCGTTGGCCTCAGAATCCCAACACCATTTCGGTTTAGCCATTTTATAATTTGTCCAGATACCGTCACATTGTTGCTGTTTACAGCCAAGTATCTTTAAAAGCTGACCGTGCAATTGCGATAAGATCCACTCTTTACTCCGAAGAGCAGCAAAATCAAACCAGTGATGTATTTGGTAATGGACTGGTCTTTATTACTTTTGCCTTCATGTTTACAGATAAGCAATGAAATGTGAATACACCTTTAAAATAATATCTAAAATATAGGGAAGGTGTAAGGACTGTGAATATAGTGGCATCCATCACCAATTGACTCGAATTGTAAATTGTAAAATGTGCGTTTATCATATATGTTTCTTACTGAATGTCACTGCATGAAACAGAATAGGCTCCTGTACTATCCTATACTTTTTTTCCTGCACTATATAGATGAATTCTGGCCAGAGGCCAAAAGGACACACTTTTGCTTTCCATTGGTCTATGCAATCATATGGATATGTTTAGAGTAGTGTATGATTAGCATTGGCTCTTGCTCTTATCAGATATTGGAAGCAGTGCCATCTTTTCCAGTGGGCACACTAGGCAGTTGCCTGGGCCCCACAGGTATAGGGGCCCCAAGTAGTAATGTAATACCCAGGAATAACAAGAAACATAAACCTGGATCCCTTGGTTTTGCTTGTTTAAACTGTTTGCGTATTTTTAGTATGTGCAAACTATTAAAAACCATGGTGGAGAAGGGAGCCAAAGGCTCCCTGCCAATTAGTCTTGTAAGGCTGCTGGTGTCTTATCAGATATTGGAAGCAGTGCCATCTTTTCCAGTGGGCACACTAGGCAGTTGCCTGGGCCCCACAGGTATAGGGGCCCCAAGTAGTATATCTATATCCCAGGAATACAAGAAACATAACCTGGATCCCTTGATTTTGCTTGTTTAACTGTTTGCGTATTTTAAGGATGTGCAAACAGTTAAAAACCATGTTGGAGAAGGGAGCCAAAGGCTCCCTGCCCTGCCAATTAGTCTTGTAAGGTTGCTATTGTCCAGACATAAGTGGCAGGATAATATAGGTGTGCTTGGAAGGTGGGTCTCAAGGCATGGTCAAGAGTGATGTCATGTATTTGAACAGGGCCAACTGCAGTGCTCTGCCCAGGGGCCCATAATTCTGTTAAGACGGCTCTGATTGGAAGCTGGAGGTTTGCCTTCAGAATACATTTATTTTTAGAAAGCCATCAATACATAGGCTTAGAATTCACAAACAGTGAGTCGATACTGGTTGCAAGCTTTGTCGTTCCATGTGCCGTCCGTGTACATTTCTATGCAGGTTTCTTTCCCTTTCCCACCAGGCTCATTCTTTCTCCAGTTGGTGTAGTTCACATGGTTTCCATCCAAGTAGTGGAAGTCTCCAGGCATCGCCCCTTCAATGATTCCCAAGTAGGCATATCTGTTATACTGCTTTAAAATATTGACGACCGCGCGATTTTCAGCTTCATTCATGGGTGTCACAATGCTACCACCCACGTTCTCACACGTGAGCCTTGACGTTTTGAAGTCCACTTCTTTGCCATTTGTTGCCAAGATTTTATCTTCTACTTGCTGGATTTTTCCTTCCAAGGACAAAACTAAAATACATGACAAGCAACAAAATCAACTTGTTTTTTTACATACTTTTTTGTATAATATCAGTCGCTTCAATTTCCCCACCCGAGAATTCCTCAATTTGGTCTTTCCTCTTGCCTAGTTGATTTGCTGCGCAGGCTCAGGTCAGGTTGTGGGATGTGTTTGATGTTTTTTATACTGCCCTATTGTCTTTTTTTATCATGTAACATTGTTAGATGGATGCATCCCCCATACACTAAGGGCATGTCCCCACGGCACGGTTTTTCGGCCATTTTTTCAGCCAGTTTTTTCGGCCGAAAATGAGCACAATGGTGCTCTATGGAAAACCCGTGCAGTAGTCCTCACTGCACCGGTTTTCCGGCCGGCGTTTTTTCCACCCGATTTCCGTCGGGCGGTTTTACCGCCGGCAAAACACATTGAGCAAGCACATTCTTCTGTCCGGTTTTCAGACGGAATCTGTGCTTCTCAATGTGAAGGGGGAGAAAAGGGAGGGAGGGCAAACGAAAAAAACGGCCGCCCCACCCCCCCCCCCCGCGGCTGTGGCGACGACTGGACGCAAACAGGACAAAAAACGGCTGGTATTTGTCCTATGCCGTGGGGACAGCTAAGGGAATGTTCACACGGCTTTTGGAGGCGCGTATAGTATGCACCGCAATACAACGGGTGTTTTGGAACCATGCACTGTCTATTTCTCCTTCCATCCTCAACTACTTTTTCTGAGTAAACGGCACAGAGCTCGAACTGCATTAGCATTTTAAAATTACTCAAATAAAATGTATATTTTTTTGCAATATTTACCAGTGTTGGACAATCCTCTACTGTTTTCAAGTCTCAGTTTCAGTGTATACACTCACCTCCTTCAAGCTTCCTTATGCGCTTATTAATGTGCGCTAACTGCAGCTGCAGCTCTTCATCCGCTGATGCAGGAATGCCTTTTAAGAAGAATAAAAAAAAACTAAATATTAAAGGGGTTGTCTCATCTCAAAGTTTCATAGGATTCATGAATGAAATAATGCTGCTTTGCTCTGTTACTTCCTGGTCAAGCTGTCTGTAATTAGCATATGAGCTCCATGTATTAAGGCTTCTCTGTATATTAGTCTAGACTAAATAAATTACCTTCTCTGAGGTCCGGAGAAACTTCTGAGCTAATGTAAAAAGTAGAGTAATTACTGTCTTTTGTCTGAAAGATCAGATAACACACAAGCTCTCACACTGAGGCCACAATCTGTGTGATGACCTCACTCCCTGCCATCAGATAGGACAAACAGCAGGGGAGAAGGAGTATACAGGTCAGTCACTTGGGAAACCTGAGAGCCCTCAGGTGGTGATAAAATCGTTTGTAGCTCCTTAACAAAAAAAGATGAACAAAGCAATATATTTGGAAAACGTCTTCATTTAGTGTTCCCTACATTTTGAAAGCTATTCTTTGTAGTGAGACAACCCCTTTAAAGATGTTCAAGCCTGTTTTCACCTTCGCAAACTATTTTTTGCAGGATCGGTGCCTTTAAAAAAACAAAAATAAAGCAACTTTCCAACTCGAATTGCAAATTTGCTGTTTTTGTTTTTCTACATGGATAATGCAGCTCCATAAAAGACAAGACACTATATATAGTCTAATCCTGCAGCCACAGTTTTTTTTTTCCATTATTGCTTTATGTCACCAAATGTTTGGTGAGTAAGCAAGGAGTGAAAGCATGAGACGTGTGCTGCCATAGGGAGCCTCTGCGCACCACAGGAGCCTCACTGATTTCCGTACAATCTCATGCTAGAAATTGTATAATCTGAATTTATGCAATTTGTTTTTACTATATGAAGCTAGTATTCATTACTTAATACACACAAAGACTAATTTACTGCATTACAGCACATATTAGCACACAACTACCAAATGGCTGCAAAAAACATACAAATAGGAAAAACTTACAATGGTTCTAAAGGAACAAGATATAAATCTGTAAATGTCAATGAGAAAAACACATTGAAAATTCATCTTCAACAATAATAGAAGGGAATATTCACACTGGGATTTTTTAATTTCTAGCTAAAACATAATGTACACATATGAAGTTACCTGGTGGTCCCATGTCCCCCTTCTCTCCCTGTATGCCTTGTACACCTGGTGCTCCCGGGGCTCCGGTAAGTCCATCTCTTCCTGGTGGACCGGGGATTCCTCCTGGAGGACCCATTGGTCCTAAAATGGAACAGTGGTCTCTCAAGTTACTATGAACTCAGGATACAATATTTTCAATATACAATGGTCTTTTCAGGTAAATTTGATGTTGAATGTGGTTTCAAGATACAATGACCTAGACCCTGATTAAGCCAATTATCAACATTCTACTTGTAAAACCTCTATTTTAGTAACGTTCATATCCTAACTGTTGATGTAGTAGCACTTCTCAACAGTACAGTGCAGTACTACATGTCCTGTGCTGCTCTTACATGTATTAGTGAGGTACATGCAGTGATTGGCGGTCTATAGCTCCTCTCTACAGTACAGTGCGGTACTACATGTCCTGTGCTGCTCTTACATGTATTAGTGAGGTACATGCAGTGATTGGCGGTCTATAGCGCCTCTCTACAGTACAGTGCAGTACTACATGTCCTGTGCTGCTCTTACATGTATTAGTGAGGTGCATGCAGTGATTGGTGGTCTATAGCACCTCCCTGTACAGTGCGGTACTACATGTCCTGTACTGCTCTTACATGTATTAGTGAGGTGCATGCAGTGATTGGCTCTCTATAGCGCCTCTCTACAGCACAGTGCGGTACTACATGTCCTGTACTGCTCTTACATGTATTAGTGAGGTACATGCAGTGATTGGCGGTCTATAGCTCCTCTCTACAGTACAGTGCAGTACTACATGTCCTGTGCTGCTCTTACATGTATTAGTGAGGTGCATGCAGTGATTGGAGGTCTATAGCACCTCTCTACAGTACAGTGCGGTACTACACGTCCGTTACTGTTCTTACATGTATTAGTGAGGTGCATGCAGTGATTGGTGGTCTATAGCACCTCCCTGTACAGTGCGGTACTACATGTCCTGTACTGCTCTTACATGTATTAGTGAGGTGCATGCAGTGATTGGTGGTCTATAGCTCCTCTCTACAGTACAGTGTGGTACTACATGTCCTGTACTGCTCTTACATGTATTAGTGAGGTGCATGCAGTGATTGGTGGTCTATAGCACCTCCCTGTACAGTGCGGTACTACATGTCCTGTACTTCTCTTACATGTATTAGTGAGGTACATGCAGTGATTTGTGGTCTATAGCTCCTCTCTACAGTACAGTGTGGTACTACATGTCCTGTACTGCTCTTACATGTATTAGTGAGGTGCATGCAGTGATTGGAGGTCTATAGCTCCTCTCTACAGTACAGTGTTGTACTATACGTCCGTTACTGTTCTTACATGTATTAGTGAGGTGCATGCAGTGACTGGAGATCTAGTAGTGCCTCTTTTCAGTACAGTTCGGTACTACATCATGTCTTGCACTGCTCTAATATGCGCCAGAGTGAGTGGCTCCTTTGGGCACCAGATGAGGGCCCCATTCTCTTTTGTCTGGTATATTGTGTATATTTCTTGTTGAATAGCATCACATTTGTGTCAAGACCTATATTGTATTGCTTGAAGACTGTGTATTCTCAATGATCTTCTCAAACCATAAATATCACTCTTGACTCTTAACTTTGAAATGCTTGTTACTATTATTTTGCTGAATGGTAAGAAAAACTAATGTTAAAAAAGACACTACATAAAGCTTGAGAAGGACCAAGACACCAAACAATACTGATAGTCAGACTTACCAGGTGGACCTGCGTCCCCTCTCATGCCATCCCTGCCATCTCTTCCAGGAAGACCATTTTGTCCCGGAGTGCCTGGGATCCCGGCTGCTCCCATACATTTATCATTTGACTCCGCATGGCATGTCACTAGGATCACTGTGACCAGAACTGAAAACGAAAGCTGGAGGTTCATGTTCCTGGGCTACCTGCAAATGTGAATGCCATTACATGTTAGTCACTTTCATTAAAAAAAAAAAGTTTCAAAGATGCCTCTCAGTTTTGCCCCTTACCACCGAGGCCTATAAAGTTTTTATTTCTGAGACGTTCATTTTTCCCTCTCAGCATCCCCAGAGCCAGAACATTTTTATTTTTCCACCTACATAGACATATGAGGGCTTTTGTTTTGCAGGACAAGATGCACTTTCTAATGGCCTCACTGACCACACCCTAGAATATACTGGGAAATGGCAAAAAAAAATGTAAGTGGGGTGAAACGTATATGTATATGTGTGTATATATATATATATATATATATATATATATATATATATATATATATATATATATATATATATATATATATTATATATATATATGTGTGTGTGTGTGTGTATGTACACATATGCGTGGGTTATATATATATATATATATATATATATATATATATTAATTTTAATATAATATTATATATATATATATATCTATATATATATATATATATCTGGAAGTAAACTGATATACCAAATGTTCGTGTCCTATAAAGAATAAACTTCTGGAGTCCCATTGAAACCACAGCCTATATTCCCCATCCTCCAGTCCAGTGATGGGTCTCTCTGCTCTTCTAACTCATCACCTCTGTACAGAACATGATCACTACATCCACTGATATAAGGGGAACAGCACTTCAGGCCCCTAAATAGAAGTGTAGCCCTCCCTTCCCCCTTTATTGCACAGGAGTCCAGTAGGTAAGTGGGTCCACTGTCCCCTTAAAAGTAGCTTCATATTCTTTATCAGATGGCAGGTAGCCACTTAGATAATACATTTCATAACTCAGTCATAACTAGTGAAGGGTTCTTGCAGAAACATAAGAGGGTGCTCCATACTAAGCTATGCAAAAGCAATGTCCGCCACAATATACATCTATCAGAGTATCATCATCTAGACATTTCTACTATAGAACAACACACTTGCAAACATCCATATGTTTAGTAAAGCATCACAGATAGTCTCACTAAACAGGAGGCTTTAATGTAGCATTTACTTACATCTAACTTATTACAGGCAGTCCCCGGGTTATGGATGGGATAGGGACTGTAGGTTGGTTCTTTTGTTGAGTTTGTATGCAAGTAGGAACAGGTACATTTATTACATGTAATTCCAGCACAATAGGTTTTTTTTCTTTATTTTAGTTTTGGATAGTGCAGGGAAGGGTTTTTACATTTCTGTTAAGAAGATTTCCCCTCATCTTCACCTCATGTGCTGCCGTGGCATGCTGGAACTTGTCATTCCACAGCTACATCTGCTGTGGAACATGGAACTACAAGTGCCAGCATGCCCCATAAGCCTCTGTTTGTAACTAGGGGACAGATGTAAGTCTGAACGATATAAGTTGGGGACTGCCTGTATTTTGTATAATATATCTGATTTATTCTGTTACATGAGCCCGTTATGTTATCTCACAATTTTGGTATACGTAGGTTGCTATATGTTAAGGCTGACACAGACATAAAAATGTACCCAAACTAAAAACTGGACAGGCAATGCACCAAGATATCATTGCAAAGAACACGATATCAACTTTTCCAATGTTACTCAATAAGAGCAGATAACAAAAACGATATATCCTGGTCTATATCAACTGTACTAGATACAAGATAATCAGCTAAAATCACTGGGGTGACTGTCTAATGCTGGGGTGTAAAACTGCGGCCCTCCAGCTGTTGGGAAACTACAACTCCCATGATGCCCACGGTTATAGATTATACAAATACATGATGGGAGTTGTAGTTTCCCAACAGCTGGAGGGCCGCAGTTTGACACCCCTGGTCTAATGTGTATGGAGGCATACTGAAAAAATATGTTGGCGAGAGAACAATTGGGCATGTCCAAGTTCAGTGTCCAATTCTTTTGTTTTCGGTAGAGTTAAGCCATCCCTAGAAGAGACTGGTGGCAACTCTCACTACTCCCCCCATTCAGAAACCATGCACACACCACCCTGTGCATGGTGCATGTGTATGATGGGGTTAGAAGAAAAAGCTCCTATTTAAGGTGTATGGTATCTTCAATGCCCTCTAGCAATAATGACCAAATCTATTGCTAATTTACCTTAATTCTTTTTTTCCTTTTCTTACTTCAACCAAAAAAATTTACCAATCATATAAGAGATCCCTGCAGAGTTTTGTCTTTCATTTCCAGCTGGCTGCCCAGAATACCGATATCAGTTGTCAATGTTATTTTAATATATATTTTTTAAGTTAATATTTTTTAAAACCTCAGTAATATTTTGGAAAATGCATAGAAATGATATAAATATTTACATTTAGTTTTTTTTATAGAGATAAGGGGTCATCTGAGGAGTCTTGAGTCTGCTTTCTCTACTTGCCCTATTAAAAACATATGCACACCCAGCCAAACCGAGAGTACATGTGTATGAAGGAATCAGAAAGAATAACTCTTGTTCGGCTGACAAAAATGAAATTTAAGAATATTTTTATTTAATCTTATTTTTCTTTTTTTAATTTACATTTTAAATATTTTTATTTAAAAACTCTATTTTTAAAAATGCACATTAATTTTATAATTATATAAAGAATATATTCTCAAAAACAGTTGCTCAACCTAGATGCAAAATAGGATATTGGAGTTAGAAATCCCCCCAAAGATCTAGGTTTCCTATAATGCACAAAATGCTTTCAAAACAGTTTATTAGCCCACACAGCATAAGGGAAATAACATACCTTGTTCCAATGGATGATATGGTAAGGGCCGGGCACCTGGAATGATAAATGGGATGGCAGTGACTGTCACCTTTTATAGTGAATAAGGACCTCTCTGTGGACAAGTGGACGCTGTCTTATCAGTCATTCCATGGTTACTCTTCAAAGTGTTTTGTGGAGCCTCAGAAGAGCCTAATAATATGAGTGGTATTCAGTATCCAAATACTTATAATATTATAAAACAAATAAGGAACGCTGCAAAAAATTTTGGGCGAAATGTCTACGTGTAGTAACGATCATTTTTTGTATAACCTACATATTTCTAGATCAAATTACTCATAGTCATGAACAAATTATATCAAGATTTTACGCAGCGTTGCATAGATACTTTTTTATTCCTTGTATCTATAAATGGTGCTAAAACATTTTGTACTCTATGATACTAACAGACAAAAGTTGATCCAGCGTCCTTCATAACATAAATAGCTTTATTAGAAAGTCGGAGTAAAATCACAGAGTGACAATCAGATGCTAATGCGTGTCAGGCCACATGGGCCCTTAGTCATAGCACCTATGCACCTACCTGCTATGACTAAGGGCCCATGTGGCCTGACACGCATTAGCATCTGATTGTCACTCTGTGATTTTACTCAGAATTTTTAATAAAGCTACTTATGTTATGAAGGACGCTGGATCAACTTTTGTTAGTCTACAGTATACCGTCTCCATGGATCCGTGCATCCCCATCACCGGTGAGCTGGATTTACTATTTATTTTCATGATACTAACAGTTTCTCCTACTAGTCATGTCTTTACATTTACTAGTTATAGTATTATGTTATACTGATCTGTTGTACAGAGGTTGCCATTAATTGGGCCAATATCTTTTTTTGCATATTTCAGAATATACGAAAATACAAAAAATTGTCAGAATTTTATGTAGAAAATTGCCTTTGACTTAGTTTATTTTGAGTCCAATTATTGACCCCTTTACAAATAAACAGTTTGCGTAATCAAAGACAACCCCTTAAAAACACAAAGATTTTTCTGTGAAAAGCCAGAGCCTGTCAAATAGTTGTCGACAAAGGTCTGTTCATATAACACAGAGGTAGCTCAAATCTACCAAAGCTGGTTCATAAAGAACATCTTGACCAATGGTGTCCATAAGCCACAGCTGGACGTATAAAAAGGGATTGTGTCTTCATGAGACAACCCCTTTAAAAAAAAATTAATAGAATTTTAAAATTTCCTTTAATGAAAGTTAATTGTTTCCAAAAAATATTAATACATTTGACAACTTCCCCATAAAAGGCAAAAAAACACAATGGGCGACATGTCCGAAAATTGGCGTCGCTGCAGCGGATTTTGAGCGCATTGAATCCGTGTAAAGTGCTCCTGAAAGTACGATACTCTCTGGCATATGGTATAAGTTGCATAGTAAACTTAATGCGCCAAAAAAGGCAATTGCGCAATCGTTGCGCTTTAAGTATCGTTACTAGTGTATGAAATGCACCTCAATAGGCGCGTTATGTTATGGAGGCGCACAGCGTTTCATCGCCACTATACTTAACCCTTTAACACAAACAAATTAATTTTACTCTTAATTTTTTTCCTCCTTGCCTTCCAAAAGCCATAACTTTTTTTTTTCTACCTACATAGACACATGAGGGCTTTTTTTTTTTTGCAGGACAAGATGTACTTTCCAGTGAAGTTATTCATATTACTATAGAATATACTGGGGAATGGCAAAAAAATTCTAAGTGGGGCAAAATGTGAAAAAAAAATTTACTTGCGCCATGTTTACTGAAGTTTTGTTTTTGCGGCGTTCAATCTTCGGTAAAAATGATGTGTTCTCTGTATTCTACAGGTTGATACGCATCCGGCAAAACCAAACATGCAGGGTTTTCGTTATTTTTTGGTGGCTTAAAAAAATTCCAAACATTTTTCATATTTGAAATTTGCGCCGTGGTGCCATTTTGTGCGACCAATAACTTTTTTGTACTAGCACCTATGGACGTCAGTGAGGGTGATTTTTTTGCGGGCTGAAGTGTACTTTTTATTGCTAGCAGTTTGGAATGCATGCAACTTTTTTGATCACTTTTATTCCAATTTTTATAGGACATGAAATGACCCAAAAACCGCAATTTTGGAGTTTGGAATTTTTTTTCTTCTTCGGTGTTCAGCGTACAGGATAAGTGATGTTATATTTTAATAGATCGGACTTTTCGGATGTAGCGAGACCAAATATGTGTAACTTTTTATTATTTTACTTTTTTATTTGTAAAATGGTGACAGGAGGGTGATTTGAACTTTTAATTATTTTTTTTTTTTTTTTTTTTTACTGTAACATTGAGTCCCCCTATGGTGCTTGACCACTAGGGGGCGCGATCGTTAACACAGCCTAATGCATTGCATAGACAATGCATTAGGCTGTACCAGTATGGCGTTTTTCCCACTTCCTGTTTCGGGCCGGAAGTGGGGCAAACGGGAACATGGCAGCGAACAGAGCCTTCACAAGGCTCTGCGCTGCCATGTTAGCCCATCGGGACTCGGCGATCTTATCGCTGATGTCCCGATCGGGCTGAGAAACGGTGCGTCTAAAGGGTTAAACAGTGCGGCCGGGTGGCGGCCCCCCCCCCCCCCCGTGCTGCAAGCGCCGGGTGTTAGCTGCAATTAGCTGCTAACACCCGGCGGCTGTGTAACAGGGTCGCGCTGCGATCCTGTTACACATCCCCTTACCACCACCATGACGTTCCTATAACTCAGGGTGGTTGAAAGGGTTAATGCATTTTTTTAGGCGCATTACAATGTGTTGTTCCCGGCAAATGTGCCTAGTTTTGGAATATTACAGTTCATTTAGATCGAGAATATGGTGTCGAGTATTTTTGGTGCCAAAAAAAATGGCACTCGCGTATTAGGACATGTTGCCCAATATGTTTACCACCAAAAATATATATATTTTTTAATATAAAAAAGTTATAGACTGCATTTATTTCAAAGAAAAAAGCATTACACTTTAACAATAATTTAGCATTTTTATTTTATTTTTTTTACATTTTTACTAACAAAAATGAGATTATTCAGCATTATTTTAAGGTCAGGTAAATATCCAATAAAATTTCTGAAAAAAAAAATTGGAAGAATAGGCTCATAAGCAGTAAGGCAATTATAAATATTGCTTTATCAATATGTAATGTATCCTTTGTATTAATTTTCCCTTTTTATGTAAAATTGAGATAAAAAAATAATAGGACCAATGAATTCCAATTCCAATGGATGTTGCAGAGTTTATTTTGACCATGGTATTTCACTTTTCTACATTTTTTGCTTTTATCTCTAAACAAAGGCTATTGAAAACCATTGGAATCGTTGAATTTGGTGCAGTGTTATCATGGTGCAGTATCTGTCAAGTTAATCTTTGCTACATCTGTAGGTTACAAAGCAGTTAGTTAAAGGGGTTGTCTCCCTACATTGATTCATCTTACCTCAGCCCTGTTTTCTTGGTTTCATTTTTAATTCGGAGCTGTGTTTAATGGCTTCTACTAGGCTGCAGAAGCCAGGTCTGTAGCTATAGCAACCAGTGCTGGCAGCCTATCGGGTTAGATCAAACAGGTCTGTAGCTATAGCGACCTGAGGAGCTGATGCACCCCATACAAGAAGGGATATCTAGGAATAGGTAGGACACTGGTAATGGACACATATTGCAAAGTAACTTGTTTTGCAAGATCTTTAACACAAAAAGCAGCGATCCTTGTAGCGAGACAACCCATTAAACTCTATGTCTGATGTGTTAATATCATTGTTAGCGTACATTTGGATGGATGTTACATCAAATGTTGAAACATTTTTCAAATACATTTTTTTTTAATTGATTGCAATTGTCTGAGCAATTGCAAATAGTTCGTCATCATCTACGGCATTCGGACCAAGCAATTCTGTATTCTAAATTTTGATTTTACTGTTTACATAGTCATCCGAGGAATAATTTGCAAGGCAACTTGTATTTTTCAATCGCACCGTTTTATATAATGCTTTGTATAATTTTCAGAAATTATTTTCAGCAGTTTTGTCATTTTTGTGATTTTGTCTTTCTGGTGTTCACTGTGTACCATAAAAAAAAATAACTTTATTCTCTTGATTAAAATTAGTTCAATACTAAATGTTTATATTTTTTTAGGTTTTTCTACTTTTGCATGAAAAAAAACAACATTAAAGGGGTTGTCTCGCTACATTGATTCATCTCACCTCAGTCCTGTTTTCTTAGTTTCACTTTGAATTTAGGGGCATCTTTACTGGCTTCTACTAGGCTGCAGTAGGAGCCAGGTCTGTAGCTATAGCAACCAGTACTGGCAGCCTATCAGTAGAGAGAGAACAGGTCTGTAGCTATAGCAACCAGTGCTGGCAGCCTATCAGGAGAGATCAAACAGGTGCTGTAGCTATATCAACAGTGCTGGAGCCTACAGAGAGAAAAGGTCTGTGCTATAGCGACCTGAGGACTATCAAGATACAAGAGGGGATATCTCAGAATAGCTAGGACACTGCTAATGGACACATATTGCAAAGTGACTTGTTATTGCAAGATCTTTAACATAAAAAAACAGCAATCCTTGTAGTGAGACAACCCCTTTAAGCTGTGTTTTATTTGAAATGATGGAATTATGTTACCTTTGCCTGATCTAATGAAAATTTTTATATATATTTAATAGTCCATCAACTAATCTGGATGAGAGCTTAATTTTTGCAGGCCTAGTTAAAGTTTTTGTTGGACACATTTGTTTTTTATTGATTATTAATTTTTTTGGGACATGAGATGATGACCAACCGTAATAATCTTAGGGCTAATTTATTTGAAGAATTATTATTTTTTATGAAATATAAGCCTACTTTATTTGTTTATTAAGTCCTACTGCAAGACTTTTGGCACCCTTCTACAATACACCACAATATTTCTGTATTGCAGTGCATTATGCCTGTCGGTGTAAAACCAAAAAGCATCCTAAAAGGTATACACAGAAGGGAGAAATTAGAGTTTTAATTAATCACCCAATTGCCATGAATATCCATCTCAATAGAACTGAGCTGAATGAGTGACAATGAAAGCTCCTCCATTATCCAGCTGCCACACTAGGCACTTGCAACATCCGTGCAAGAATTATTCTGTAGTATTTTTTGCAAGGTGGAAAATTGGAGTAAAGGTATCTACCATAAAAGGCCAATTGGCAGTTGCCAAGTCCTGCAAAGGTGGTGACTCTATGAAGTAAATTAAATACCTGAATGACATGGATTTTGTTCACACTACTTTTTTTTGCACTTTTTATGTTTTTAGATGCAACTTATCTTATTGTACAAAACAGGATCCACCTGCTCTTCAATACGAAAGAAAAAGGAAGTCTGCATGATTTTAGTGTTCTGTTGCATCGTCTTAACACAAATTTGAATCCCTCCCATCAAAAATGATGCATGGTGTGATGCCAACCCTTAAATACTCACAAAATACAATTTTCCTTCTGCATTCAGTGATAGTAGGTGAGGAAGCAAAGGCTGTATTGCTTACAATCTCTCATCAAAATATCATTGATTTACTTTTTAAACAAATTCACATACAATCAGATTTTTATGGTCACATGGTCTATCGTTCCATTGTCCTTGATCCATTAATTCTGCACAATTTTCCTTTCGGCCCCCATTCGGCTCATTGGCGCTCCAGTTCTTGTAAGTAATTTTGTTTCCGTTCAGATATACAAAATTACCTTCCTCTTTTTCATCATTTATGCCAAGAAAAATTTTTTTGCCTCTAGTTTTCACGATCTGTAATATGGCAGAATTTTCTGCACTATTGAGTGGCGTGGCTATCGTGCCTTGGACTTTTTGGCATGTATCTTTGGCATTTTGGTAAGTACCTTCCATTCCATTTGTGACATAGATTTTGTTTCCAGATGTCACTACTCCACTTTGGAAATAGGACGCTGTCAAAGAAAAAGAAATTTGAGTTTTCTAAAAATATTTTGTAACCTATTATGTAACCCCAGGATTTTCAAAATTTTAGGAGATTCACTAGAATATTTTGTAACTAATTGCATTAATGTTTACCATTTTTCCAAATTTGTTTAAAAGAAAAAAAAAAAAAGTCTTTTGGTTGGGTTTCATTTTAATTTAAGCAGTGTTTTTAGATTTATTAAATTTTTATACGTTTTATGAAATCCAAAGTCTATAAAAGACCCTAGAATTTTTCCCTTTAAACCCTTTAAAAACACATGACAAATTATATCATAGTGCCATTCAGATTCTGTGTAGCGGGAACAGAGCCGACTCTGTTCTCTGCTGCTTAAGCCTTAAGGTGGACTATTACACGCATTTCACTGGGCCGCCCCCGCGCCCCCTCACGTTTCGTTCAGATATCACAAATTACCTTCCTCTTTTCATCAGTCCTGCCAGAAAATTTTTTTGCCTCTAGTTTCACGATCTGTAATATGGCAAATTTTCTGCTGATGGCTGGCTACGTGCTTGGCTTTTGGCAGTACTGCATTGGTAGTACCCCATCATTTGTGCATAAATTTGTTTCAGATTCATACTACACATTGGAAATAGGACGCTGTCAAAGAAAAAGAAATTTGAGTTTTCTAAAAATATTTTGTAACCTATTATGTAACCCCAGGATCTCAAATTATAGGAGATTCACTAGAATATTTTGTAACTAAGTGCATGAATGTTTACCATTTTTCCAAATTTGTTTAAAAGAAAAAAAAAAAAAAGTACATTTTGGATGGTTACATAATTTTAAGCAGCTGCTTATTAGATTTAGTTAAATTTATACGTTTCATGAAAATCCAAAGTCTATAAAAGACACCTAGACATTTCCTTAACCCTTTAAAAACACATGACAAATTATATCATAGTGCCATTCAGATTCTGTGTAGCGGGATTACTTAGCAATCCCGCTACATAGAAGGCTGGTGTCAGCTGCTAATTGCAGCTGACATCCACTTGTAACAGCAGTGACCAGAGCCGACTCTGTTCCCTGCTGCTTAACCCTTTTAGACATTGCAGCGTCTAAATGTATGAGAAACGTGCTGTTTCCCATTCCAATTGGCACCCCCGTAGGGAGATCACAGGGTGTTGATAGGTAAACATGACAACTGTAGGCCTTGGAAAGGCTTCCAGTCCCACCATGTCTCTAATACTATCAATTCCTGACCCAGGCAGAAATTGATAAAACTGCCATCTTTACAACACATGGCTATATATATATATATATATATATCTAATATAATATATATATATATATATATATTATATATATATATATATATATATATATATATATTAATTTCATATAGGATGCATGAATGAAGTAATGCTGGTTTCTCTGTCCCTTCCTGGTCAAGCTGTCTGTAATTAGCATATGAGCTCCTTGTATTCAGACTTCTGCTAATTAGATTAACTGAGAAGCTTCCCTGGTCCTGACAGCAGGAGGTTTACATAAACAGCAATAATTACTCTTTTGTCTGAAAGATCAGATAACAAACAAGCTCTTACTGCCTGGAATTATGTGCTGCTGCAGCCCTGACCTGTGTGATGACTTCACTCCCTGCTATCAGATAGAACAAACAGCAGGGGAGAAGGAGTAGACAGCTCGGTCACTTGGGGAACCAGAGAGAGCACAGAAGGTGATAAAATCACTTGTAGCTCCTTAATAAAAAATATGAACGCAATATATTTGGAAAACGTCTTCTTTTAGTGTCCCCTACACTTTGAAAGCTATTCTTTGTAGCGAGACAACCACTTTAATATCTCCCATTAAATGACACAAGAATGTAATATTTTGTTTTTCTTTTTTTAGACTTATTTCATTCTATGGAGATATGTGGCACAATATGTCCATGGCAGCGTCTAATCTCTTTCGTCCCATGAAGTAGTGTACTCTACATACCTAGACATACATATACAACTGTTATCAACAAACTTAAAAAAAATGTAATTACCTTTTTTGAGAGAGAGCAGATTTTTTTCTAGGGCAGCTACTTTGTTTTCTAAGTTGATCGTTTTTGTTGAAAGTGTTGGATCTAAAATAAAAAAGTCATAAATTTACATCGGGGAGTCTTACATATATTTTGATGCCGCTTAAGCGTGTTTAATTGTAAAACTTTGGGTGGACTCTCTTAATTTAAGGGATGCTTATCTCCTGCTTGTGTACACAACATTCCTTAGGTTACCAACCACCTCTCTGCTCTAGCAGTGGCTTGGATGATGAGGTTCACTCCCTGCTGTGTCTTACCAGAAGCGCAGGAGCTTGTTTATCTTTCTTACTGACAAACTTTCAACCTTTAGAGCTGTGTCCCAGTCAACCCTTTTAGGTAGTGCAAATGTTTTTCTCATTGCCAAGAGAGGGACATTTAAAGAGTAAGCAATTTGGGTCAGAATTAGGACCATGTGTTGAGGCCATGATCATACAATGCACTGCCTACTTAAAGTATAGCATAAGTTACCCCCTAGAGACATGATAGACACCCATTGAGCTAAACATGGCCAGGTCACTGACCATATGCAGCTTCTGGACTGTGCAGAAACCCCTTGTAATAGTACAGTAGTAGAAATATCTCATATCACGTACATAGAATAAATCGTAATGTAAAAAGTTCAATAGAATAACCATTGTGGGTCAACAAATTATTTACCCAAATGGTGGCTCTTCTAGCAACGGCTATCTTTTGACGTCTGTGACCGGCATCGGCCATTTTATTGGATCTTTTAAATAATTTCAGTATTATTCTCTGCCCATGGATTGCTGGATTTTTGGAGATGTTACAATTATACTTTAAAAGGTACCACAATGATGCCTTAATTAACAAAGATGTTACAAGACAAACCTGAATCTCCTTTGTCTCCTTTAGCACCAGTTGCTCCTTTGGCTCCTGCAGTTCCTGGTGTTCCCGTTGCTCCTTTAGCACCCGCTGCACCGGTTGGTCCTGGGGGGCCTGGTAAGCCCCTGTCTCCTTTTACTCCTTGAATACCTTTACATACAAATCACATATAGACTTTAATAAGGGTTTAAAACAATATATATTAATTTGATCAATTTTTGTTTTTTAATCATACCTGGGCTTCCATAGTCTCCTTTCGCACCTGGACTTCCCTTTAAACCTTGGCTACCTGGAGATCCTGTTGCCCCGACAGAGCCCTTGGCACCTGCAATGCCTGGTGCTCCGTTAGCACCAGGTAATCCCCTTTCTCCCTTGGTTCCTTGAGCACCTTAGAAAAACGATATACATACAGAACTTAACATATTTACTCCAACCAAAATCACCACATTTCTAATTAAGAAGAATTTGCTCTCATATGTTTTTTTGGGTTTTTTTTAAATAAAATTTTCCCATGCGCCACTGTTGGCCAGTGCAAGACACCACTGATGAAAAATGGAACAGTATCAGAAATTTGTGCAACAGACCTGTTGTGTCTAAATATATCTGAAGACAAGCGGCATTTGTGGGAAAAAATTTGTCTTTTTTAGCATTTTTTTTCTTGTAAAAACTGATGATGTGAGATATCAAATGAAAGACATTGGCGAAATATAAGACACACTATCAACTTAGCAGTTCTTGTTATGTTTGGATTAACTTTGGTGCTATTTGTTGGTCCATGGCTTCTTTTTTTTTTTTAAGAACACTTTTTTTTTGTATAGAATTTTTTTCCCTGTTATTAGGCAAATTGAAATGAGCTAATCCACATCTAACTCTGATTCAAACTGTTGTAAAAACCCATGATGGAAATCCAACATGTGTACTGTATATTTCGGACTTTAAGACATACCGGACCATAAGACGCACCTACCGTATTTTTCGGACTTTAAGACGTACCACCATTTTCCTCCCAAATTTGGGGGGAAAAAAGTGCCTCTTAGAGTCCGAAAAATACGGTACATGCTCTAGAGGTACGACATCATATTCAGCATCATATACAAGAAATAGGTTTATGATACAACATCCTATGGACCAGGGCATTGACTAGTTATCTTACATAATAATGTAACCAAATTAAATTCATGTAGATTTCTTGCTTGTACAGAAATTGGATATAGACTTGTGCCTGGTAACTTCAGGCTCTTATAGTGTGTGAGATTTTGTTCCCTTTTTACAGTTTTTTCCACTTGGTTCTGTTCTGACCATATATTGGTGCTTACGATTATAATTTTTACTAATATTATTTTGATTATTACTATTATTTTGGAAAATATTTTTATGGAAAATATTTTTATGAGAAATTTTATAATTATTATCATTATTACTACTATTATTATCATCACCACCACCACCAAAACCAATGTTATTATATCGGTGCCTGATGTTTTAATTGATAAGGAAAATCCAGCACGTGCTCCAGGTATATAAATCTTCAGGAAAAACGCACTTTATTGAAGAAAACTTTAAAACACACGATATAAACACAGACAAGGCTACAAGGTTTACGCGTTTCAAGCTTGCTACATGGCTCTTAGTCGTAACGACTTAGGCCCGGTTCACACGGCTTATTCAAGCTGTAATTGCGGGACAGATTTCGCCCGCAATTACGGCTTGAGTAAGGGGCGGGGGCGCTGCCCGCCGGCCCCATAGACTTTCATTATCCACGGCGCGTATCCCACCGGGATAATGAACATGTCACTTTCTTCCCGCCCGGCGGATTCGCGGGTAGGAGGGAAGGAATCCATAGTGCTTTATGAGAACTGTGGACTACCGTAATGGCTGGGACAGAATCCAGCTGTATTGCAGCGCAGTACGGCGCGCAATACGGCTGAAATCCGTCCCTGCAATAAGCCGGGTGAACAGCCTTTAAGTCTCAATAGGTATAAAGTGATAAGGAAAATCCAGCACTTGTGCTCCAGGTATATAAATCTTCAGGAAAAACACACTTTATTGAAGAAAACTTTAAAACACACGATATAAAAACATAGACAAGGCTACAAGGTTTACGCGATTCAAGCTCACAATATGGCTCGCTACATAGTCGTTACCTTGTAGCCTTGTCTATGTTTTTATATCGCGTGTTTTAAAGTTTTCTGCAATAAAGTGCGTTTTTCCTGAAGATTTATATACCTGGAGCACGAGTGCTGGATCTTCCTTATCACTTTGTACCTATTGAGACTGCTACAGCCGCATGTCTATTCCCTGTGCATCGTGCGTTGACAGGACTCAGAGCGGACCTTACTTAACCGGTGAGCGTTTATCCAAAAATTTCTTTTCCCTGATGTTTTCATGTTTCCGTAATAATAATAATTCAACATAATGTCAAATACAATGAAACCATATTTATCGCTTCAACTATTTCACAAACCTATACATACATAAAGTGTATTGAGAATGTAATGTATACCATCAGCCCCTTTGTCCCCTTTGGCGCCAGATGCTCCTATTCCTGGAGATCCAATAGCTCCTTTGATGCCTGGTATTCCTGGGGCGCCTTTTTCCCCTGCTGCACCTCTTTCTCCTTTCAGTCCTTGGGGGCCTTAAATGGGGATGCAACATGTAAAGTTTTATGAATGTATGATTCTCAGTCTAGCAAAAGCACACATACAGAAACTCTACTACGTCCTACCATATCTGGTAGAATTGTCTGTCAAAGAAAATATATTGGTCTCCTCAGGCTTTCATCTGTGATTTGATATACCGATATAAGTAAACATACTATTATCATAGCTCAAAAAATTCTGATTATATGTTATCACTATATAACAAATTTCGTACTGCTCCAATTCTATAATATAAACTGACTACACTCAGAGAAAAATAGCACAATCACAAAATGGAGTAAAATCTATATAAATGGTTAAGTACCTAGGTCACCCTTGTCTCCTTTGGCACCAGCAGCTCCTTTAATACCTGGAGTCCCAGGGGCTCCAACCGCACCTGTAGCACCTTTAGCACCAGGAACTCCAACAGTACCTGTTACTCCTGAAGGTCCCATGGAACCTTTTTCTCCTTTAAGACCCTGAGGACCTTAAACCAGAAATAATAAACATGGGATTATTAAACTTGGAAAAAAAGGTCTTCTTAAGGGCAATTTAATTGCCATGTAAAAACAGGGAAGCAAAGTGCAGACCCTTTGCTGGTTTTTATGCCCAAAGGGTCTAAAACCAGGACAGAGGGTATTCTCTACTTCTAGAGGAAAACATCATTTGTTCAATCATTTAACGATGAGTCTTGTTTCTTATGATTTATATGCTTTGTATTGCTTTTTTGGTGCACTTCCACATGTGGTTGTTTTTTTTTTTATGTAGTACACCAGCGTCGTTATAAATACTAGTATCACTAGGCCAGTGGTAGTGTTGTAGATGGAACCACATAGGGGCTCGACCCCCTAGGGGGGTAAAATCAGTAATTAAATGAAAACCGTGCCATAAAATAAATACAAGCTGACACCTGCGTCAAGATTCTCTGCCTCTATTACAAAAACACAAATATATAGACAACCGTACAAAAAATTCCATGGGAAACAGTGAATACTCCACTCTTTTTATTGTTCTTCTTATTTTTTCCCTCCCCTCTTTTGTCTCAAAGCCAAAATATTTAAAGCCAGGGGCCATTTGATTTAGGTTTCTTTTTGGCACAACGGTGTATCTGGACACAGGCCACTTGTGGGTGAAAAGATTTTTTCCACCTAACACATTCCATAACTGTAGCAAGTAGTCCAAGAGAGAAGACCCTGGTGTTTTCTTCCTCACTATGCCCTTTCTATTATGCTTAGGTGTTTTGCCAAGTTTTACTAATACAGGTCCTCCTGGATATGGCTTTAAAGAAGGGCATTCAATTAGGATATAACACAAATCTATTAAAAATAGGAATTAATCAATTCTGATAAAATAACTAGTAATAAAATAAACTGATTACAAGAAATAGTGTGATATTGTTTACACTTTTGCAAAATATTTAGTTACAAAGTTAACGTTGTTAAAATTACCAGAGCTTTTTCCAAAAAAACAACAGCAGAACAAGGAATTCCGGAAAAAAAACCCAGTAGAGCGTCCTCTACACAGGGTACAAAGCTTTTTTCCCGGTAGAGAGTTTCCCCACCCACAAAACCCTTTCAGTAAAGAATACCTTTTTATTTTTTAAAGAAACCTTTTTTCCCCTCAAAACAAAGAGGCCCAAACCCCTTTCTAATACAGTCCTGGGGATAAATAGATTTTTAGAAAAAAATATCTATTTTGACCCTTGTGTATTTTGTAAATTATTATGTCCCCCCTCGAAGCCTCTTTCTCAAACAACCCTTTTCTTGCTCCTCTTTTTTGGTGTTGCAGTCCACCCAGTCGTATTATTTCGTTGCTCTACTTTCAAACATTACAATATTTGTGTGTGACTGGGAAGTCCCCAAGGCGGTCCCCCCGAAAGGGACAAATACCATTGTTTATCTGACCGGGATTTTTTCCGGGTTTTTTTTGTGCATGCACAAGGCCGGGGGGGGGGGGGGGGGGGGGGGCGGGGGGGGGGGTTTTTTCTCCCCTTTACATTGGCTTGCACAGATTCCCCAAAACCCGCACAATTTTTTTCGGGTGCCGGGGGGTGGGGGGTTTGGGGCGTTTTTTCTCCCCCTTTACTTTGGGTTGCCCGATTCCGTTCGAAAAGCAAGCACAATCTTTTTTCGGGGGCCGGCGTTTTGAAAAACCCCGGCGGAAAACCCGCGCAGTGGGGACTGCTGCACGGTTTCCCCTTGTGCTCTTTTTGGCCCGGTTTTTTTTAGGCGCTCTGCAAAACCGAAACCGCCCGAAAAACCGGGCCAAAAAACCATGACGTGGGGGCTTCCCTAACAACAATGGTTGTCAGTGTTCATGAATCTGGGGGGGTTTTATCATCAAAAGGGGAAAAATGAGAAAAAAAAGCTCCAGTTAATACCAGTTGCATCTATATTGGTTGCACCCTGGCATCTAACAGGTCATTCATTTTCAATATCTGTTAACAGGCTGTGAGGAAAAAAAGGCATTCCAGCCCCATTGGACCTTTTTTTAACACAGATTTCCCCTCTACCCAAGACATACTTTTTTGCCCCCTCCTTTAAACATATATTTTTTCCATTCTGGCCTCCACTGAATCATAAGCTGCCGGACATGTTAGAAACAAAATCACTTTTCGCAGGATTATACTAACATGGTCTGACTATCAATAAAATATTACTATAATTTAGGCATTTACCATGCATTTAGGGCGACATGTATGGACGGGGTTGGCCAGAACTGGCGCTTTTTCAGCCCGACATTTTAAACCTCCAACCCGTACAGGCGCTTACGAGCGCCAGCCAAAAAGAAAGGGCCCAAATCGGGGGGTGCTGGAAGCGGGGCATGCAACCGATGAAGCTGCCTTTATAGCTTTAGACGGCAATCCAGGCGCAATTTCGCAAACGTAGAGCACTTTAGAACTGGTTTACCTGAGCCTGAAGTGTCGTTTTTGCGCTAGAATGCGCCTGATTTATGATCCACTGTAACAGGGGGACAGTATGAAATTCGAAAGCGTATATTTTTTTTTTCTTGGGAAAAACCCAGTTTCAAATAAAAAAGAGGTGTGAAACGACATATGAAGTTTTTGCACATTACGAGAGTTAATACGCCCAAAATTTTCCTCAAATTTTTCGCATTACACTCTATGCCCATACAAAATTGACGCATAAGCTCTATTAAAGCAGCAAACATGTGTAAGGCTTTTGAGGAAAAAAAGTCCTTTTGTATCCATCAGTCAGTGAATAGAAAAATGGAGTGACCGCTTGGGGAACCAAGATTTCCCCGCAATTCGTGCTGTCGGGCCCTTTCTGTAAAATAGAATAAAGGGTGGGAGCACAAAAAAAACATTTCAAAATGCCCCCTTTTTTTCTTATCTTCCACCCGACAAAATAAAAATTTAAATTTTTGTAATTATCAAACTATAAAAATTACATTTACATTTAATAAAAAAAATTCATATAAAGTATAAAAATATATATCCCAAAAATATAAAATATCTCCTATAAAACGTATTTAAAATTCATAGAATCTAAAACTAATCTTACATTAAATAACCCACTGACGATCAGATTTTTTTAAATTTTTACAACATTAAATTTGAAATTTACTTTTGCTGCTCTCCCCCTTTATTTTACATACAAGAGCCAGCAGAGCACAGGTATTGCTGGGACCTGTGGTCCACCAAGCAAGATCATTACCATAGTTTCAATTCACTGACATGCTATTCTAATGACTTCTCTTTTATTTCCAGCCTGTCTATGGCCTTTATACATGATTGGCGCATTACTAATGCGGCAAAGTTTCATTATTAACACACAGGCGAGGCGCGGGGAACTTTAGACACCACTTTTAAATCGCACAAAATGCACTTTCATACATTCAGGCACATTATACGCTGAATATAATGAATGCAATAATTCACTTTGAAGCGCCTTCCTGCATATGTCTCTCTAAGTTCGGCGTATTACACTCTATGCCCCATACAAAGTTTGGCGCATTACATAGAGCTGAATGCGGCAAACTTTATATGGTATAGACGAATGTGCCGAACTTTGTAGGGCTTTAGACGTAATGCGCCAAACATTTGTAATGGTCATAGAGCGTATGACGCCAAAACTATTGTATGGGCATTAGAGCGCTTCTAATGCCCAACTATGTATGGGCTATAAGCCTAATGCCCCAATACAATTTTAGGCAACTAAGAGCGTAAGCCGCAAACTTTGTATGGGCATAGAGCGTAATGAGACAACTTTGTATGGGCATAGAGCGTAATGCGACAAACTTTGTATGGGCATAGAGCGTAATGCTCCAAACTTTGTATGGGCATAGAGCGTAATGCGCCAAACTATGTATGGGCATAGAGCGTAATGCGCCAAACTTTGTATGGGCATAGAGCGTAATGCGCCGAACTTTGTATGGGCATAGAGTGTAATGTGACAAACTTTGTATGGGCATAGAGTGTAACGCGCCGAACTTTGTATGGGCATAGAGTGTAAGGCGCCAAACTTTGAGAGAAGTTTGGCGCATTAAGCTCTATGTAATGCGCCAAAAATCTTCATGCTGTCGTATTCTACACTCTTCTATATCTATTTAGAACTGGGTTGTCCGCGCCAAGTATAAAGAAAATACGCATTCGAATTCATACATGTCGCCCCAGGTTCTTAAATCAGGCGCATTCTACACTTCCAATATGCACATAAAAAATGGAGTCTAAGCGCCATTTATCATACATGTCGCCCTTAGTATCTATACTGGTCATTGTTTGAAATTACATATTTACTTGACAAACATTCTACAATTGTGACTCAGAAGTTACCTGGGCTCCCATTTATCCCTCTGTCACCCCGATCTCCTTTCAGGCCTTGGGGACCGGCTTTACCTGGAATTCCAGGATCTCCTTTTAAGCCCGAGCTTCCTGTCTGCCCAGGTAATCCTAGAGAGAAAAGGAAAAAATATACAGCAGTGTGTGGAGTTTATGATAGAAAACACAAATCATGCTTTCTAACTTTGGACTCTGTCATATCGAACAATATATCTACCTATCTCATACCTAACATGTCTACCTAGCTCATATCTATCTATATATCACCTATCTTTCTATCTAATCTTACGGAATATTTGACTACCTGTGACACTTGTGCTGTGTTGGTTGTGGAGGAGAGGTAGATCTCTCTCATGTGAAGGAGCAGAGCAGAGGGAGACTCACCTGAGAGGTAATTGATGAGGGCACCTGGTGCTCTCCGATGGTGGACACAGAGGATCAGAGTCTGTGAGAGGAAAGCGTGAAGTACAGGGGGTCACAGTGGAAGCTGCTGGAGAAGCCTCCAGATCTGTCCGTCTATCTATCACATATGTATGTATGATACTTGTGCTGAGTTAGTTGTGGAGGAGAGGTTGATCTCTCCCATGTGAAGGAGCAGACCCTCACCTGAGAGGTAATTAATTAGCGCACCTGGTGTTCTCTGATTGTGGACACAGAAGATCAGCCTGTGTGAGATGAAAACGTGAAGTACAGTGGGGTCATAGTGGAAGCCCCCAGTTGTTCAAGATCTATCTGTCTCTCTGTCCATCCTGCATCTCTATCCCTTTGCAATTTGGGTAGGCGCTGGTGCACACTGTTGTGGCTCCAAAAAGTAAATTCTCAAAAAACAAATACATCTGCATATTGTTTGCAACATGAGTTCAAGACTAGATTCACACCGCATTTTTCCAAGTGCATTTTGATGCATTAAATATGCACATAGAAAACATCACATGAAGTGTCCCACTGCTTTAAACAGCAACATGCACCACTGGTCACATCATGTGTTATGCATTTAAATGACGTTTACTGCATCACATGATGGGTTACAGGTTAACCCTATAGAATGGGGCTGACTGTATCCTCAAAACCTGGTAAAACCCACGAGTTTAATCAAGTGAAATGGGATTAATAAAGTCGTGCCAGTTTGTTCATCTGCAGACAGCTGTTTCGGGGTGTTTGGCCCCCATCAGTGCAGAGTAGGATTCTGGCTGTGTAAGGCTATGTTCACACGCCGTAATTGCGGCGCGAACAGTACATGCCGCAAAACGCCGGGTGCTTTGGAAGTAGCGCTGATCAGCGCGTACTCCCTAAGCATGGGAGTCCGGCAGCCCACCGGCCCCATTGTTATTCATTACCCGCGGCGCCTAAACTCCGCGAATAAATGACATATCACTTATCTCTCCGCGCGGACAATACAATCATATTGTACGAGCGGGGAGAGGAGGCGTAATCCATAGCTCTCTATAAGAGCTATGGATTAATGTAATTGTGGCGCGCATCTCGCCACATCAAAAGCGCAAATACGCGTCGAAATGCGCGCCACAATTACGCCGTGTTAACGTACCCCGATATATAATTGGGGCAGCTCTAAAGGGGTAAGCTTCTTCTTATGAGTACATTTACCTTGTTCCCCTTTGGCACCAGGAACCCCGTCCCTTCCATCTCTCCCATCTCTTCCATTAAGGCTTTGATATCCTTTGATAACGGAGCACACCACCGGTTTTTCTGGAGTTTCACATGAGGCCAGCAGGAACGTCGTCAGCGTGACAATGGTAACTTTTACACAGAACTCCATATTCTTATGGACAAGGTCATAGATCTATGAAGACACAATCCAGTTAGATCTCAGCAGGACGTACATGGCAGTCACTATATTCATATGGATGTAAGTTATCACAAAATGTTTGTTCTTTTCATTCGGCTCTTCTATTTCTTTTTCAAATATTATGGACTCAGTAGAGAATCTACAGAGCTAATTATCCTATGTGAATTCAGAATACTTTTTGTCATGTGGTCAGTAAGGGAGTATGGAGCAGGCTGACTAGGTGAGTCCAATACACAGCCGGTTACTGGCTGAGATTTACAGCTGATCCAAACTATCACCAGCTGGGCTCAGATCTAACACTGATCCTGGCCATTAAACCACTTAGATGCTGCATTAAATGAAACTGCAGCATATAAATTGTTATAACATGTCAACGCGTTCTGCCCCACGCAACACGATTGTCATGACAGCTGGAGGCCATCTCAGCACTCCTAAAACATCCTGACACAGAAAGGGTGCAATAGGAGAGCCACATTATATACTATTCTGCAATACTACTATATTGCAGATAAGTGTGCCATCGACAGTGCCCTCTAGTGGGCAAATACCCTAGGGGACTTAAAGGAGTTGTCTCACCATAGAATAGAATGAGCCGAAAACCTCTCTGCTTTATTTGGAGAGATGATGAGGAATCTCCCTTTAAAATAAATGAGAGTTCCCAGTACAGCTAAGCACCTACTGATTTCACTGACAAAGTCCTGACCACCTCTCCATTTAAAACAGAGGTTTTGGGGCTTGTTCTTAAAATAGGTTCAGGTCCCAGAGGTTGGACCAGCACCTATTGCACATTGATAACATGTCCTGTTGATATTCCACCAATCTCTATGGTGAAACATCCTCTGTCCCCTTAGGTTAAATGACCAATAGATGATGTGGTCACTTGCAAACTAATCAGCAATACAATGCTAATGCAGCATCTAATGCTACTGTGGGATGTCCCCTTAAAACAAAAATTAAAAATATATTTTTTTAAAAAGGTGAAAAAAATAAATATATATATATATATATATAACAAAAAATTAATACACACACATATACACACACCCTTGGTTTGCACATAAAAATTAATAGAAATAAGAAAAAGTTAACCCCTTAACGACCGCCCACCGACTTTTGACATCGGGCATATCAGGTCATTCGTCTGCAGCGACGTCTTTTGGCGTCGCTGTAGACATCGGAGTTTGCGGCTATGGGCGCCACAGCTGGGCTGAGATCGGGGCTGTACTACACAGCCCTGATCCCAGAGCATCTCCTGCGAGCACCGGGGGAACCTCCGCTCCCCGGTGCTTTAACCCTTTGATTGCCGCGGATCGTCACCACAGCGCAATCAAAGTGTTTCCCTGCTCTGTCGGGTTAACGGAACACCCGGTGACCCGATAGAACCCAGGAACGGCTGCACAGTCAGCCCTGGGGACCTAGAGTAGCCCCAGGGCTGTCTGTGGAACAAGCCAGTGACCAGGACAGACTGTGTGCTGTCCTGATCACTGCCTGTGTCAGACTGACACAGATTAGCATGTATTAGCATATATGAATATGCAAATGAATTACTAAGTGTAATTTAAAAAAAAGTAAAACATAAAAAGTGTAAAAAATGACTACAAAATAAATAACAATACATATTTAATCAAAAAAAATTGAGCATACATAACACACCAAAAACCCTACACATATTAGGTATACACATGACCGCAATAACCTGTAGAATTAATCCAACACGTTGAAAAGTGTGAAATGTGAATGGTGTAAAAAAAATAAACAAAAAAAATTACAAAAAAATTCTGCAATTATTCATAAATGAACTTAAACTATTTCCCCATAAAGTACAACTTGTCTCGAATAAAACGAGGCCTCATACAACTGGTCATTTAAAAAATAAAAAAAGTTACAACTGTTGGAACGCAAGGAGGCAGAAACTAAAAAAGGTTCTGGTCATTAACTACTTTTCGGGCCTGGGGCTTAAGGGGTTAAACAATTTTTATTGCTTTGTCCGTAAAAGTCTGATCTATTAACCCCTTTAAACGAACGCCTGAAAAATATTTTAAAGACCCGAACATTTTTTTGTTTTGGCCTCCTTTTTGGTTTAAAAGTTGTAACTTTTTTATTTTTTCAATTAGCGTTGGGGTGGGCCTCGTTTTTTTTAGACAAGTTGACTTTAAAGGAATAGTTTAAGAACTTATAAATAATTGCATTTTTTTTTTTTAATTTTTTACAAAATTTTTTTTTTTTTTTTAATTTTTTTTTTACACATTCCCATTTCAATTAAAAATTGTTAATTTAAATTTTACAGGGGTTTTACGGTGTGTGGAACCAAAAATGTGTTGGTTTTTTGGGTGTAATTTATGGGACAATTATTTTTTTTTTTTAAATATTTTTTTTAATTTTTATTTATTTTTTTTTATTCTTTTTTACCTTTTTAGGTTTTTTTGTCTTTTTTTTTATCCCCTGAAGGGAGAAAATGTTTAACATTTTTTTTAAAATTTTTTTTTTTCACTTGTAAAATTTTTTTGCATATTTTTATGCTAAAAATGAATCTGTGTCAGTCTGCACCCAAACATGATTAGGACAGCACAAGTGCATCCTATTACTGGCTTCTTCACGAAAACCCGGGGCCATGCTAGGTCCCCAGGTGATTGCAGCCGGGGCCCTGGGTTTTGTCGGGGAGGGGGGTTCCGATCACCCGGAGCAGGGGATCCCCCTTTTATTTCGCTTTCGGTAAAGCACCCCGCAATCAAAGGGTTTAAAAGCATGGGGTTTGGGGGGTTTCCTCCACTCTCCGGTGCTGCAGAAGATCTTGGGATCGGGGCTGTGTAGTCAGCCCCATCCCGGCAGCTGCGGCCGGCACCGCAAAACCCGAGTCTGCGCGACGCCAAAAGACTCGCTGCAAAGGGAAGACCCCCACCGGCCGCGTCAAAAGACGGTTTTGCGGGCGTTAAGGGTTTAAAAGTACAACATTATTTATTCTACAAAGTGAACACTGTTGGGGAAAAAAATACCCAATGCGAAAATTGTGGGTTTTTTCATCATCTTCCAAAAAACTTACATGTAGGACCATGTATTCCAAAATGGTACCAATAATAACTTCTCCTTCACATCCACAGGTGGAAAAACAAAAAAAAGTGATTGATCTCATAAAAAGGCGCTTAAGTATAAGAGAACGTTCACACAGCATTTTGAATTGGTTTTGTGGTAAACACACATCGGTGATCACTCGTCTGAATGCCAATGCGTGTTTTCCATTGAAAGCAATGTAATCACACTGCACATTGTTAGATGCATGCTTGGTTCTGTTTTGGGTCTGAAAGACTGATCCAAACACACATCTAAGAAACGCTGTGTGAACATACTGTGGGGGGTTAGCTCCGTCACACGGACCATAGACACCGGATATATCAAATTAAATGGGTTTTATTGAAAGAAAGTCCAAACAGAACAGAAACAGCTTATCTTCAGCAGGGTGCAAAACAGAACGTAAAACGTAACCTTGCTTCAGGCATTAAACGGATAACAGAAACAGGTTCAGCTCACCATACAACTTAGCAGCACATAAGATAGGCAAGTCCAGCTTCTCTGACAGACTTCACCCAGTATATCTTTCCTCTACATACTCCAGGCTAGGAGCGGCGTACCACACCCAGCACACCTGACTTCCTGGCTTTATAGACCAGGGAAATCCTGGGGTGGATATGTGGGAGCAGTCATCCCACCCAGCTCTAAGACTGCTACAGTAAAAGCCAGGCCCGGAATACCACTGCTTAATGCAGTGATGCAAAAATAAACAAGATGGCTGCAACCTAAGGTTGCAGACCTACTTACTCGGCTTAACTTCACTGCAGCCCAAAGGTACGGTGACACATATCAGCCCTCGATGACAAGGCCTTGTGCTTTGTCACAATACCTTAACCCCTTAAGCCCCAGGCCTGAAAAGTAGTTAATGACCAGAACATTTTTTTTTTAGTTTTTGCCTCCTTGCGTTTCATCAGTTGTAACTTTTTTATTTTTTCAATGACGCAGTTGTACGAGGCCTCGTTTTATTCAAGACGAGTTGTGCTTTATGGGGGAATAGTTTAAGTTCACTTATAAAGAATTGCAGAATTTTTTTAAATTAAAAAAAAAATATATATATATATATATATATATTTTTTTTTTTTTACATCATTCACATTTCACACTAAACTTGTTAGATTAATTCTACAGGTTATTACGGTCGTGTGGAGACCTAATATGTGTAGGGTTTTTTTTGTGTGTGTAATATATGCACAATTATTTTTTATTAAATATTTTTATTTTTCATTTTTTTTTACACTTTATTTTTTTTTCTTTTTTTTTTTTTTTTTTTTTTAACACCCATGAAGGGAGAACTATTTTACATTTTTTTTTTTTACACTTACAAGCATATTCATGTATACTAATACATTGTAATCTGTGTCAGTCTGACACAGATTTACTTTTTTTTTTTTTTCAATCCCATGAAGGGAGAACGGTTTTACTATTTTTTTTTTTCACTTGGTAATGTATTAACATATTCATATATGCTAATACATTATAATCTTTGTCAGTCTGACACAGGCAGTGATCAGGACAGCACACAGTCTGTCCTGGTCACTGGCTTGTTACACAGACGGCCCTAGGGCTATTCTAGGTCCCCAGGGCTGACTGTGCAGCTGTTCCCCTGGCTGTTTCGGGTCACCGTGGGTCCCGATCACCCGACAGAGTAAGGAAACCCTTTGCGCTGCAGTGACGATCCGCCACAATCAAAGGGTTAAAGCAACGGGGAGCAGAGGTTCCTCCGCACTCCGGTGCTCACAAGTGCTGCGCTGGGATCAGGGCTGTGTAGTACAGCCCCAATCCCATTGCAGCTGCGGTGCCCGGAGCCGCAAACTCCGATGTCTGCAGCAACGCCAAAAGACGTCGCTCTAGACGAACGACCCGCACCAGCCGACGTCAAAAGTCGGTGGGCGGTCTTTAAGGAGTTAAGGGTGCTTTCACACACAGCATTTTTGTTGCCTTTTTTTGCAGAAACACCCAACATTTATTACTGTGTATGGTTGCAAAAAAATGAAATAATGCACCAAAACACGCGTCAAAAACGCACCCTAAAAACACACCTCCCTCCTTCTGCTAAATTTTGCACAATTGTTTTTTTTTCATGTTTCACTCCATAACGAATTTTTGGGGAGTTTTCCAGTATATTACAGCTCCTCCCTCAAAAAAAAAAAAAAATTACACACTCTCATATGGATGCAGATGGGAAAAAAAATAATTATAGCTTTTGAAATTCAGGGATAAAAAGAGTAAGACGCTCTCACAAAAAAATTGCTCCATCGGGACTGGGTTTACAATTTAGGAAAAAAAATAAAAAATTTAGAAAAACTCAAACCGGCCTGATATAACGGTCAGTCTGTAAATCACAGAATTGTCTCTTATTTCGGTTTCTTACCTATGTACATTGCAGTTAATGTTATTACACAAGTGCCAAAGCAAATAGAGAAAGTATCTTACCTCCAGGAGTATATGGGGAAATGTACGCAGCTGATTTTCTATAACTGTCTTGAGTGTTCAATGTTGTAAAGACAAACTGTGCACTTGACTCCTTTTTATATATTTGAAACTTACCTATGGGAACTTTTTGGAGGAAATTTCGTTGCAAAACATCCTAAGGATTAGATTATTTCCTAATACTGGACTTCCTTGGACGTTACAAAGGTGTTGCAATCATTCTTGGCAAAGCTAAGGGAGCAAGCAAGAGTGAACCAAGTCACAGCAGCTATTATATTCGTAGTAATATTTTGCACTGATTTGACAATTTTTTTTAAGAGGGGAAAACAGTCAGAAATTTAAACAATGGTTTTTGTCAGGGGTGAACTTTTCTACAGGTCGGCAAATAGCCAGGGGCCCACACTATACTATTAGACATTCCTACTTGCCAGCATTCGTATATGTGTAAGGCAAATGTAGAACATAGGAATCAATATTCTAGAACATGTGTCAGACTCAAGCACCAGTGGGACATGAGTACTGTTCCTCCATTCAAAGTCTATGGGAGCAATGTAGATAGAGTACAGCGCTCCATTACCTCCATCATTCCCTTAGACTTTAAATGGAGCAGCAGTGAGACATGGTCGAACAATGTTGAGCTCAAAAGCCTACTCACCGTACAAGCGTGGTAAGGAAGACCGTGGAGTCAGGCACCATGTTTTGGTGATCGGTGGAGGTACCAGCAGTGGGACATGCAGCAATCAGACATTTATCACCTATCCTGTAGTAAGTGGTAACAGTCCCTTTAAAGAGGTTGTCGTACTCTAAACATTAGGCTTTAACATGTAGAAAACGGTAAATGAAAACTTTTTTCACAATATTTTATTTTGCTATGCTGAGAAAATGAGAGAGATTTTATCTACTCTGAGCGCACATAGCTTTCTTCATCCTGATCTTCCTTTCTCATTCTGCTGTTTGTCTTATCCGACAGCAGGGAGTGACCTCACCACACAGGACGCTGACAGCTTGAGAACAGAGTGCGTTATCTCAAACAAAGGAGACTAATTACTAGCTCTGAAGCTCTCTGCTGCTTGGATAAGACCTTCTCTCATGTCAGTGCAATTGACTGATATGATAAAAACAGCTATAGAACCACCCACAGCTTAACTAGGAATAGACAGGAAGCATTCATCTAAAATGGTTTCTGGCTCAGTGCAGCAGAATGGTGAGACAACCCCTTCTCAGTTTAATAGAAAAATAAAAATGGAGGAGGAAGAATACTCTGTCTCCTCAGCAAGCAAAACTCAGTCTCCTCACATGGTACCCAACCTCAGGGCAATACATCTGTCAGTCTGCAACTCTATCTGTACTACCCAGCTCATAAATTTTTATGAAACACTTCAATGACCAAACTCAATGCCAACCCTCAAAGTCTCATGCCACGTGGAGTCTCTTTAACGAAGATAAAACAAACATTATCAATCTGTTGGCACTCACCCAGGTTAACAGACTCATAGTACAGACGAGTATACTAGGAACAAGCGTCACAGGAGTAAATAGTGCAAAGCGCACCTATAACAAGAGTAATTTATTCCGTAAAAAACTAACTACGCGTATTGTGCTAGTGGCACTTCATCAGGTTCACGTCCAAATGCACAACCTGAGAAGGTGAGTGGAGACAACAAATCTCTTAGGACATCTTCATCAGTGAGTAATACTACACTAGGAAGCGCTCTCTCTTTTCTTTTTCACTGTGTAACCAAGAGGAGCCGGCTCCATAGACATGCATTACTTGTGGCGCCTAATCGCCACGAATAATTGACATGTCACTTATCTCCCTGCACGTACAATACGATCGTATTGTATGAGGGGGGAGAGGAGGCGTAATCCATAGTTTTCTATGAGAGCTATGGATTACTGTAATTGAGCGGCGCATTTTGCCGTGTATTAAGCACAATACGCCCGCAATTACGCCCCAAAATAAACCGTGTGAACATACCCTAAGAATCAGCTTCACCGGTGGGCCCCAGGCATCAGCTACACCGGTGGACCAGAGGCATCAGCTTCACCGGTGGACCCGAGGCATCAGCTTCACCGGTGAGCACCAGGCATCAGCTTCACCGGTGAGGGCCCCAGGCATCACTTCACCGGTGGGCCCAGGCATCAGCTTCACCGGTGGGCCCCAGGCATCAGCTTCACCGGTGGGCCCCAGGCATCAGCTTCACCGGTGGGCCCCAGGCATCAGCTTCACCGGTGGGCCCCAGGCATCAGCTTCACCGGTGGGCCCCAGGCATCAGCTTCACCGGTGGGCCCCCGGCATCAGCTTCACCGGTGGGCCCCAGGCATCAGCTTCACCGGTGGGCCCCAAGTATCAACTCCAGGGGTGGGCCCCAAAGTATCAACTCCACTGGTGGGCCCCAAGCATCAGCTACACTGGTGGGCCCCAGGCATCAGCTCCACTGGTGGGCCCCAGGCATCAGCTTCACTGGTGGGCCCCAGGCATCAGCTTCACAGGTGGGCCCCTGGCATCAGCTTCACTGGTGGTCCCCAGGCATCAGCTTCACTGGTGGGCCCCAGGCATCAGCTTCACTGGTGGGCCCGAGACACCCCAGTGTGACACCGTACCTTTGAGTGTTATGTTTGTAATATACTGAAGAATGTAATAGGAGATGCAGGATGAAATATCAGTGGTGTGTAAAGTAAATAATTGCAGAAAGCGGTTCATGCCAAGCAGTTATACGGAACTTGTACAGATTGATAGATGATAATGTTTGGATTCAGGGGATTTTGCATTTTATGAAATTTTGCAAACAAGTTAGCAGAGGATATTTTTGATGAAGAAAGTGCTGAGCAGGAAATGTCAGTGACACAACTCTACCTTCCTGATACAGAACATGCAGCATTTCATAACAAACTAGTGGAAAAACACATTTCTAGTAACTTGTCACACTGAGTATGGAGTCCTCTCTGCTGCCCGGCTAGTGGCCCTCTTCTTCTTGGGGGAATTAATACTAATTAATAAACTAAACATTACAGCTGTCAGGCTCTGGGGTTTAAACGCCCAAGTTTCAGCAACATAATTGTGGGATTCTCTGTACAGTACAGTCCAGTACCACATATCCTGTACTGCTCTTACATGTATTAGTGAGGTGCATGCAGTGATTGGTGGTCTATAGCTCCTCCCCTACAGTACAGTGTAGTACACATGTCCTGTACTGCTCTTACAGTATTTTGTGAGGTCATGTAGTGATGGGTGGTCTATAGCATCTCTCCTCAGTACCCGTACTATATTTCCTGTACTGCTCTTACATGTATTAGTGAGGTGCATTTCAGTGGGTTTGGGGGTCTAAGCCCTTCCATTCATGGGTAAAATTCCATG